>JAJHUR010095729.1:1183-16561 GCA_027495735.1 Lutjanus campechanus | reverse complement strand
AAAACTCTGAAACTAACTAACTAACTAACTAACTAAATAAATAAATAAATGATGTTTAAAGAAATTGCTTGGAGGGATCTTAACCACAGGGCACGTCGTATCTCCTCCAGTGTACATGTGCTGTATATTGAGAGATATTAAACAAAATAAGGGTCATGTGAATATGGTAAATATGGTACTGTATGCTTATTGTGGACTATTCTAAATCCTTTCCAATTGTATAAACCATATCTTCTATTAAGACAAATGAATCACTGGACAGAATATTAGAGGTGTGAATGATTTAAAGGCAACTCCAGCTGCGTTGTTCTGCGGGTTTTTCAACTGGGATCTCCCAGTTATCTATTAGCAAAAAGCAGTGATGCAGGTTAGAGCGCTGATGCACTCCCTTCCTCCCCCTCAACCCCCAGGGGGATTTATATGTAGCAACACCATCATGCAGAAACCTTTGTGAGGTCATGTGTTATGTACTTCAATCAAATCTTAATTATTCAGTTTTTAAAACGTAAGGAGCACTACTAAGAATAATACACCTGCCCTTTAAAGAGTATGACTCAGTCGACATGAAAAGACATCCATGACACAATATCACACCTATGCAAGAACCAAAATAGTCAAAGCCTTGAATACTTTTTTTCTTCAAAGGAAGGCATGTCTGACATATTCTGTGCACAGTGAACAGCTCAAGTCTGACCACAAATGTGTGTCTCTCACTCCACATTATGCAGGTCCCACAAGGTGAATAAACACGTTCTCATTCGATAAAAATTATAAAATGAAGCATTTTGGTATTTTTGTTTTACATGTCGCTTAGCCTTATATCTACGTATTTAATAACATGGGTTCAAATTAACTTTCAAAGACACAAATGTGGCAACACCAGAACCGTTTCTTGACTCTGTATTTGTGAAGGTTTTGTCCATCGCTTTTTAATATAAAAAACACTATTTTGAAAAGACTGACAGATAGTCTAAACTGTACTAAATGTATCTAATCTCTGGTCTAAGGTGGCTAAGTGTCTTGAAAAGATCTTGAAATTTCAAATTCCTAAACAGCTGTCCTTATTGTTATTTAACAAAGACTCGACAATAAAACCATAATACACTCATGACTCTCCCCTGAACCTCCATCGATAAAAGAATGTTTGAATCACTTTAGTGACATTACAATCGTACAAAGATCATTAGTTGTAATTCATAAAGTGCAGGTTGATTCTCTTTTGAACCCACACTTTATCATACAGATATAATGTGTTACTTTGACAGAAAGTAAGAAAGTAACTCAGACATATTTTTTAGGGCCTATGGTTTTTTTTTTTGCTTGTTTCTCCATCTTTCTTTCATTGCAAGGCTACGTTGATATGTGTGTAGTTTGTGTTAAACACTGAATGTGCAAGAATCCTTGTCTGTCATATCTCATTTACAACGTGATCACAAATAACATTTTAAAAAATAACCCTGTCTCTTTTTATTGGATAGAATATAAAAAAAATTGTGGTTTTCACAAGATATGAAAAAGAAAATTGCGAAGTTTAGTTTTCCAGTCATTCAAGTGCTGAGTCTAATGACTGCATGTATTTTCACCACAACCGGCTATTCATTCTGACAGACTTTATTTCCACAGATAGATTTTCCTGCGTAAATGGTCCAATATCAGATGCAAAGTGTCTCCAATTTAGAATCTAATTAAGTTTGATCTAACCAAGTCATGGAGCAGGTGTGAATCCCTCTCCTTCCACACTGTCTGCTTATCTTTGACATGGGAAGCCATCCAGCACCAATCCACAGCCCCATCTCCATATCACCTTGCTAACCATTTACACAGCTTAATAATTTAATGATTCTGGCAATTGGACATTAAATTTCTTATTTTCCAATCAGGAAAACCACAGGAGCTTTCTCCGCGTTGGTCAAATACAGATCATTTGACAAATCATCCCCCGTAGCAGGCTTAATGTCTCGTGCATATTCATAGCTTTTTCAGATTTCCAATCAAAGTGGCTGGCAGGTCTCTGGTGTGAGCTGCGCCTCTCACTCCTCTATGAATCATTCATGCTGTTTAGCTCACAGTTGTTTGGGTGCATCTGGCTCGGGGAGGTACGGGGTTGGCCAAATGGAGAGCCCACATGGCGGCTCCAGATGTTTTGCTTTTGTATATGCACAGCTCATCAAAAACAACAAGCACTGCCACCCTAGAGTCTGTGCCATCTGGGAGCCACCAGACAACAGCTTCTCATGTTCCCCGGTGAATTATTGGAGGGCTCTTTTTGAAAAGATAGGAGTTATTTTCAGGCAGCCCCCTAATGCTACATTCAGGAGCACCTTGTGTACTGTTATTACATTTTGCTGCTAATTTGAAGATTCAGCTGCAGGATTCAGAAAGCATTCGCCCAGCTGATGCATCCTTGAGCAAGACAGCAAATCACTGACAGCTCGGGAAGATGTTTTGTAGCTGCGATGTGTCTGACCTGCCTGTGTAAAATAGGGTGAAGCAAATTGACTTCGCTCTTCAGGGATCAATACGAAAAATGATTAACAATCCTGTTCCAACACTAACTTGTCTTTTAGTTTTTATTGCGTCTCGACATAAATCAATCAAAGTAATGAGAGAGACGTTTGAGCGTTGAAGTTCACTTTTTGCACAAAGTTTTTGAATATCTGTCAGGTCACATTATTCTGAGCGCTGTGTGCTGTGTTCTCTGCAGGCTCTTTGTGTCCGGCCCCCTGTGCACATCACACCCATCCCCAGATCCCTGCCACTCTCAGTAAAATCATTATTTAGTCCTTTTGTAAGCAAGCAGTGTCCCAGATCACAAATTAATCTTTCATATGTTTCCAAGATCTAGCCTTCTGTAATCCCATCTGTATGAGACACAACAAAGCGCAGCCAGAGAGCGCCCATGAATTATTCATTCATTTCTCATGAAAGGCTTTCGTTATGTCTGTCATGTTTCACTCTTGCAAGGAAAATCCATTGATCCTTGCCTTTTCTCTGACAACAAGAACAAACAAGCGACATCACATGGCTGTACATTTTCTCACACTCCTGACAAATAGATCTGACAAAAATGCACCGGCAATAAAGCAATGTATAATATGCATATGTGCATAATGTGTGCACACACACATACACACACATTATGAATGCTCACTCACACATACTGTGTGCACACCACATTAAACACATCTCCATGCTCTTAACTAATAGCTGCAAGTGCAACCTCAGGGAAAATGTTTGAACTAGAACACAGCGAGGCACAGTGGATTAAGTCACTCGTGCCTTGCCAGTAATCATTTATCTCCAGTAGTATTATAATATAATGGGCATGTCTTCTTTTTGACAAGTTGCCTTCATAATTCAGTGCAACAGAATAGAGAAAACAGCATTGTTAACAAGAAAAGGCTTTAAATCACAAGCACGGAGTACATTTCCTGTAAAATATTAATGTGGAAAGTGTGTTTGTGTACAAGGAACAAAGGGCAGAGTGTTGTACATCAATGGGCTGACAGTGCTGCAGGCTCCACAGACCGGGCTCTGCTTACTCCAGCTATGGCACACTGTGTATGTATAGGGGGTTGGTGCATGGGGGAAAGAGAGAGGGTCATTTATAATATATAGGCCTGCTGGAGCGTGAGGTGTTGGGTCTGCTTAGGTTAGTGTGCACAGCTCTGTGTGGCTGCTCCTCACCTCGGCTCTGAGCACTTGCCTTATTTACTTTAAAAGCTTTCCTCTGGAGCCTTGTTTGGAAACTTGGGGGCTGGATGGATAAGACAGATCCAATTCACTAATACCTCCATTTTTACCATGATGAGCCTATCGTCTTACAAGACTGGGAGCAGGCACAACTCTCCCTTTGAAAGTCACACAGCCTTGTAAGTCCACATTAGTGTCTTGTTACCTGAATTGTAATGAGGTTAGTCGGGCGGTTGTCTGCAGGGTGCTACAGTAATGCTCTTGGCTCTCAGGTCGAAGGCATCTGACTGGATCCTATTAAGAACAACACAGAGGCTTTATGTTCATTCACAGCAATGAAAGACTTAACATCAGACACATTTAAAAACATTGTAGAGGAGGGGGAAAACAATTGATATAGCATAATATCAGTCTATGTTGCATGTCAATACTTCACTGATGCACAGACACCAAAAAAACAATATTTTAAAGGAGCAAGACGTAAGATAAGCTCAACATTATACTTGGACAGTGACAAATAATGATAAAGTCCTAAACTGCAAGTTGATCAGCTGTTTATAACTGTCCGTCATCTGTCAATGTAAAGCTTGGTCCAACAAAAGCCCACTGCTCTGAAAATAGTATGGAGTGCCTGTTACTGTCAGATGCTGTTGCACATATTGCTCAATTTAACTGTTATAGACATCTACTCTACAGACATTGACTCGGCGAGCATTCAGCATTAATTTTAACTCCAATAAACATGAAATAGGGAAAAAAAAAAAACAGCTATTCCGGTCCAGAGGGGAACATATTGGTTGTTGGTTGTTAAATACATTGTAATATATTAAATATATCTCCTTTAACTTGTGAATAACAGCCCTGGTCGGGACATGTAAATGCTAATGTTATTTAATTACATTACATCAACACTGTTGACTTTCAGCTCAGGGGAAACAATCCCCAAGTTATCTATGCAAAACCTGCAAAATCTATGCAAACTTAACAAACTAGTCAGTAGCCTAATGCATCATGGGAAAAATAGTGTAGGCTGTCAGCACTATCTGCAGCACGTGAACATCACAAGCCGCAATCCTGGAATGTCCCACAACTAGATGGTGCAGATGTTGACAAAGTTTTCCTTTGGGGACATAATTTACATTTGAAAAAAGCAAAATCACGATATATCACAATTTATGTTATCATAACACAACACTTATCATATCATACAACACTTAGCAAATCGCAATACTGTTGTACGGTGACTTAAAGCTACTACAAGGAACTTTTCAAGTTATGTTTGTTTTGGGGGCCCCTGTGCACAAAAGCGATAGTGTTTCCACCATAATAACCACAAAATATGGCATTAAAAATAAAATTATCTGAGTAAAAATCTCCTTCAGCTTCTTTTTAACTGGCTAACATAATACTCACTTTGTCTGGAAAATGTAAACACAGGCTTGTTTCATCTGAAGACCAACTGCACAGATACAGCCAGTCTTATTAACTTATACTACATAAATGTTAACTTACAATATAGTATCATGACTTAAATATCATGATAATATCGTATCGTGGGGCCTCTGGTGATATTAACTATACAATCACTATTAATCCTGGTGCACCTGTAGCTTGTTCTATTCCTGTCGCTCATGCTTATTTCATACTACACTGCAGCTCTGATATGACAAGTTGCTTGTGCTGATTGTGTGTACTTGACTATGTAGATTATACAGCAGCTTGCAGGATAAGAGTGCTGTTGTTGGCCCAGGCTGCCTCCTCCCTGCCTGTCAGCGCCAAGCGGAGATGAGCTTGTGGCCCGTTCTGTCTGCTGTTAATCCTGCCTGTTCTGCTTTGTCAAAGCTGCTGTTTGAACAATGGAGCTGTCTTCTTGTCTGCTAATTTAGGAACAAACATTTGCCTGCGTAGCAAACAAGCTCTCCCAGGAAGTGCTATTAATAGGATAATTAAGCAGACGGTAATGAGCAGGATTACTGCTAATTATGACAAGATTTGTTTTGGCATTTGCCTGAGAGGCAGCGGAGTGTTAAAGTCTGCACAGGAGTTCATCACTGCACTGAGCGAGCAGGCACCTGAGTAAACAGACTGGGACTCACTGGGGGCATGGGTGTGCTGCGCGCACATGTGTGTGTTTGTGGGAGGATAGGTGGGTGGGAGAGAAGGGAAGGGGGGCCGGGATAAACAGAGGGAAGATAATAGCAAAAGCACAACAATGCCAGAGGTACTGCCAGACCAGACTATCACTCTGAAACAAGGTCAATCCAACCTGCCTCTACCCGACTTTATGGCTCTGAGGGGCTGCCAGCTGACCCTGCACACTGTACACATATCCTGAAGCTAGTGAATAATGCTGATCACAATTTCCCAGTCCAACGTGACATCTTTAATTGTCTTACTAGCAGTCCAGACAGTGAGATTTTGGCAATCTTAGAAGTTAATTACAAACACTGACTGTGTAACATTGATTGTACGATGATCACACCATAAATCACACCATAATCCTAGACTACAACACAAGTTAATATACGAGACATCTTCATCAGAGTGCATCATCCATCTGCACCACTATAGTGGTAAACAATGATGCTAAGCAAGAATCAAACCTGTGCAGGGCCGTGACAACAACCGCATTACCACAATACTACAGTCACGTGATGCCCACCGCAGGGTTGAGCTCATTACCATAATCACCGCAAATTTTATTTTAAAAGGGTCAAACTCATGTTAAGATCAGCGCATTGATCTATTAGTACATCAAAGGATCAGCCCTGTCACACACAAGTCAGGAACACAGCCTCTGATTGGTCAACAGATGCAACCCAAGGCATCTTGGGATTGCCAGTGGGTGGCTAACAGGAGACATTTACTGTTGGATTTATCATTATGGATTTATTTTACCACGACTCCAAAATAGATGCTGCAATTTGCCGGTGTCAGACGACAAAGCTTCTGAAAAAAGGAACAAAAGTTGTAAATGTATTAGCTTTAGCTTAACATTACCTTTAGCTCAACATTAGCCTTTCCTCCTCAGTTTACTTCAGGGTTCACCCCCTTCATTTTTCAAGCAGTTGGGAAATATCAAGACGTTTCTTGGTCTTCAGAAGCTGCAGCGTTTATTAACTGACACACCATGACATTTACTGCCAGACTGACAACTTGCTGCTAAGTTTAAGTTTCTGTTCCACTATGAGCAGCACCAGGAGTCTGCAGCTCATTCTCCTTCACATGCATGACACACACACACACTTACCCACTGCCCTCTTCCTTAAAGGAGCTTTGCTACGTTAATGACAGTAGGCTTTATTAAAGTCCAATAAAACATAAGTATTAAGGCAGCCGCTGTTAAACCGCCATCCCACAGCAATATATTGCCTTGTCATCACGGTAAGAAAAAAACACATTCCGTCACAGCCCTAAACCCTTGTAATAGTGGCATTTATGTGTATGAAGGAGGAGGAGGAGGAGAATGTGAACCTGGTCATGGCAAAAAAAGAAAAGAGGCCGGATGCCAATTTTGCAAAAAAACATTAAATTAACATTAAGTATTTGTAATGTGCTAAGTGTGCTAAAATACATACATAAACATACATTTGTGCATTTCTATTGGTTGGTTAGTAAATGTAGGTCATAGCAGCGCATTGCGAGATGATTACCCTTAATTTTAACACTGTCAGAATTTTATCTCAGGTTATATTTTGTTGCAAGACTGCCATGAACAAAGATATCACAACGTTTCTTTCATGCTCATCGTCTTTCGCCTGGTAATTCCAAAAATCGCAGTGCATACCTTTATAGACAGAGAAAAGCAGCAGATTCTCATATTTGAGAAGCTGTAACCAGCTGTCAGTGACTTAGTTAACTGATTATCAAAGTTTTATCAATTCATTCTGTCATGTGTCTTAATTATTTCCAACCTATTCGCTATTTTCTTTTGAATAATAGAACACTATTCAGATGAATAGGTAGAGAGTATTCACACTTTTTCAAGGTTTTCTGTAAATGTTCATGTACAATCCTTTAGTTTTGTTTATTTGTAAGGCCCAGTGTCTAATGTGCTGTACATGTGCATAGCTGAAGCTAATTTCCAAAACCAGTCTCTTGACACTTATTGATAGTTCAAGCACTCGTGATAATCCAGATAACAACAAGTATTGTTATATAATGGTCATAAAATTTGATTGATAAATAACTATAAACAAATATACACTCAGCTGAGGAAGAAAGACAGTAGAGAACTCATTAGACACACTTGTGGAACATCTGTTTCATTTTTCCTCGTCTGTCAGGACAACATCTGACTGTAGAGGATGCTGCTAATTAGAATGACTGCAACTTATTAAAAATAACATTTGCTGTGTATATTTTAGGTATGTTTCTTATATGAATTCCTGTATTTCGACCTTTACCTTCTTAAATCTTTGACATTAAAGCAAAGGCTGTATACTGTATGTGACATGCATTAATTTGATGCTGGCTGTATAAACATTTGCTTAACTTGTGTGAGGCTGTGTTGCTGTTTCTTCATAATAAAATGTCTCACTTGCAGGTGACAGGAAAAAAAAATGTGAGCAAAGAAACAAATTCCTTTTTTCAGACGACTGCACAGTATTGTTTTCAAAGAGCTTTGTTAACAAGTCATTTTTCCTGTCATTAGATGCTAAAAGAAGTACTGTTTTGTTTCATGTGTAGAAAATAATTGATTCTTTTCCTGTACTTAAGGTGTTGCTCCTTTGCAGCTAACAAAAAGGGCAAAAAGGCAAATTGTCACTTTTACACCAGAAGCTTGATTATTTTTCAGCGCATTAGAGTGTTATTAGTTGTAGTATTATTGTCATTCTCTCACATGATGAGAGATTAAATTAGACTGTTCCTTCCTGGGAACGCAGCAGTCAGAAGAATTAAAACCACAGGGTGACTTTAAGCGAGATGAAACCTTAATTCACAAGATTCAATCAAAAACTGACAACAAACAAGCCTAGTTGAGGTGAAGGGGAATCTTAATGCGATTGTAGCTAAAGCTCAGACAGTGAGCCGCCTCCATTAAAGCATGCCACACGGCCCAGCAGCTCCAGATAAGACAGCTGAGTCTGGGATTTAGAGCTTTGGCTTATCGTCATCTTCACACCACTGTCTCACCAAGAGCAGAGAACGCGGCCCCCAAATCCTCTCCGACTGGAAACCAAGTTTGTCTTTGGGCTGTAGGTGCAGTCCAAGTTGGAGCGCAGGTACATTAATGGGTTATAACTCTCAATTAGGACCTTGATCTCTTAGCCTCCTCAAAAACACACAGCGGCTTTGGCACGCCGACAAGACTTTTCATTCTGTAGCAGAAGCTGGGATGAGATTATGGAGAGGGAGAGCTGTGTGGAGCACTGTTTCAGAAATAAAATTGCTTTTATTCCACCCAACATGTGTTCAGTGAGATTAAGGCATAATCTTACAACGTTTAATAAGAGCCCGTTTGTGGCCTTCCGGCTGAGGCAGAAAAAGTGGAGCATGCCTGCTCTACTTTAAATCCTGTTTATTGAATTATAAAGAACCTTAAAGGATCAGGAATGTGACTCATACATTTAAATATTTTATGGTATTTTCACGTCAAAGCACATCATCAAGTAAAGTATGCGCTGTTTAGCAAACTTTTTCTATCCAACAATTACATTTTTGAAAAATAAATGACTATATAAGGAACATTTTGGCAGTATAGAATGACTTATTTTATGTAAATTCACACAAAAAAGGTAGAATATCAATTACCAAAGGATACTGGGTTTAACATAAGTAATGATCTTTTTTTAAAGATTCACCAGTAAAGAGAAAAAAAAATCATAAAATGCAGGAGATTTGCCACCACAACCTACATCCAAATCCTGCTCTATTCTCAAACATAAGGCCATATTGGAAATCCCTAACCTCAATTTATGTAATCCAAAGCCCTTGCATGAACTTCAGCTTGAGCTCTGGCTTTCAAGAGGTATTTGGAAGTTAAAGTCTCAGATCAGATTTGGACAGATTAGAATTAAGAGTTGGAAGTCTGGGAGGGGTGGATATGAGGATTTGCACTGCTCCACGAGACGGCCTTGTCAGTGATAAGTTATACTGAGCCACGGGTAAGAGGATTGCCCAGACTAATCCGAATCAAAAGACATACCATGTGAATTACATCCCGAAACAGGTTCGCTTACAGAGATTAGGAACCTGCATGTAAATCCTGTCATACTCTACTTGGCGCTGCAAGATGAGCCTGAAAGAACAAACACAAACATGTGCTTTGTGCCCCGCTGCAACTGCTGGCACCGGGTCGCCTACCAAAAACGTTGTCGGCTTCCTTGATTACAGCTTTCTTTTTCCTATTCTTCAGAAGATTAGATATCCATTGATGAGACTATCTAGGCCAGGCACACTAATTATTCACACCACATCTAAGAAAGTGCTTATACCGAGGGTTGAGAATAGCCCTCCGCTAGTGCACTGACACCCACAGACACCCACACAGCAGCCTGCTCACCCCTCCCATCCCGCCCTCCCGCCATCACTAAGCTAAGCTCGAGTTCAATGAAGCATTTATTTCTCTTCCTGTTTGACATGGGTGATTCTATCAAGGCATCTGGCAGCAAGTGCTGTAATACAAGGCTTTCTGTTGAGACGTCAAAGAATGTTACTCTCTGCCGTAGTGAAAGAAAAAAATAGCTTACATTTCTCTCTCTCGTTTTTTTTTTTTTTCCCCTCCAGAAGTACTGAACAAACAAGACTTGTATCCCTGGCCCAGAAATGCTTCAAAGAGCACATGTCTGCTGGGACTGGCTGTGAAATGTAGAGCAGTGTTGGCTGCTTAGCTTTGCATTTCAGCCAGAGCAAGCTCATAAGAGCACTGCAGAAATCTGGGCAGATCTGTAAACCAGGGAGAGCGGAGTATGAGCCACAACCTCTCGCACTGCAAAATCTACACAAGGTGGAAACATGTTACTGCAAAAAAAAAAAAAAACAACAAAAAAAAAAAAACAACAACTGCAGCTTCATAACTTATCCACTACTCACATATTTCATAGTGTCTGAACTGCACGCTCATTGCTGTGGGTAATAAGACACAGTGATCCCAGAAGGTTCACAGAACCATAGGTACTGATACTGATAAAAACTGATGAATAATATCACATCTTAAAGATGGAATGAATGTGTTGGGCCCTCATGTGTACAAGGGAGATATACTATGGTAATTACCCTACACATCAAGCCTTGTGAAAAATGCAGCAAAGCAAAGCTATTTTGTTGTAGATTGAATGGATGTAAATGCTTTAGGGCACAGTGTAAATGGAGAGCACTGAGACGAAAGCAGTAGGAGCCGGCATAAGAAAAACCATCAAGCGGTGGTGCAAAACTCTCTGCAGCGCTATGAAGCATGCCGAATAGAGGTCTCTCGCTGCAGTATAATGGCTCATAAAGCCGCAAATGGTATTTCCACTTCATTCAGTCTCAGGGCCAGGTTCCAAGCAGCTCCTCAACGATGGAATTGAACCCATTAGCAATCGATTAAAGAACCAGCAGGCAGTCACCACTCTGCCTGTGGGGAGGATGGGGGTATGGCGGGGGTGGGGGCCTGTCGGCCAGCCAGCCGAGGCTCCTGGGGATTGAGGTTCAAATCTTTGTTTATGTAGAAATAGTGGCGAGCACTTTAACCTCGGATCCCACCCCTGTGGAGCAGATTAAGACAGTCAGATTGTGAGCGGGGTAGTGAGTGCTCAGAGATGCAGAGCGTGGCGGCTTTTGATTGACACATCACGTCACTGATGCACAAGGTACAACACGTCCATGAGATAAGACAGCACCCACAGGACACCTGTGACTCCTCGAGCGATGGCTGGTTACCAATTTTAATGAGCATATTCATAAGTCCTATTGAATGTTTGAGCCGTGGATGTTTACCCAGACCATGAGATATGAATGATGAACAATTTGACCTTTGGAAACAGATTAGAATTTCAATCAAGTGACCACAAACCAATCCATAAAACTATATGAAAATGGAGAGCAGAGCTGTGTAATTACCTCATGGTTAAAACATCTTAAAACATTCCTCTCTTTGCTGTAAAAAAAAACAACAAACACAATCATTCAACTTACTGCAATACATTTTTGAGTTTTGACATTAACTAAAAAAAAGTTTTTCCAAACCAGAATCTTTTGTTGAGATAATTTGCATGTCTTCGTTAGATAAACCTAAATCTCTGAGTTTTAGAAACTCAAAAAATTGCATTTAAAAAATTGGTCACACCGAGTTGTGAACCTTACTTGTCATATTAAAATATTATTTGCATTCACTGCAATGAGCTCACTCAATAATTTTTGAAAAACAATTGAAAATATTCATGTAATACAAGGGAACCGTGTTCCAAATGATTATAGAACAATATAGCTGGAGTGAAGAAATGTAGGAGCCATCTCACTCATGGTGTAACAAAAAAACAGCATAAAAATTACAAGAACTAACATAAACCACTGTAAACCACCATGTTCTGAACAAACACATTACAAACATTAACACTTGCATTTTGGAACATAAAATGACGAACTTAAACTCAATGCATCCTGATAAATTATGCAAACAAGGGCAGTTTCTCAGCCACACATGTGAATGTCACAAGCCAGAATCCTACAGCGCTTCACAATAGTTGAGGGATGCCATTACACAAGTTAAATTACACAAACTATACAAACTTTCCAGATTAGGGCTGCATCTAATCATTATTTTTATTGTTGATTAATATGTTGATTATTTTTTCAATTAAACTATTAGTTGTTTGGTCCATAAAATGTCAGAAAATGTTGAAAAATGTCAATCACTATTTCCCAAAGCCTAAGATTAACCCACAACTCAAAAATATTCTGTTTTTTCCTCTTTCTTTAAAGTTTACTCAAACTTATTAAATGATTATCAAAATATTTGGTGATTAATTTAATAACTGATAAATCACTGCAGATCTATTCCAGAATGACATTCAGTTTTAGCCTCATGTAATCTTAATATTTATCATAATAATAATAATTAAAATAATTACTCATAAAGATCAAGAAAAAAGAGCGCTGGTATCGGCAGATATCCAAAGTCAGATATCTGAATCGGATCAGAACCCGAAAAAAAGGCGGATTGTACATCTCTAGTTTAGTCCTTCTGGACGGAGTAAGACATAAATTTATACAAGGGTATAAATCAGAATTTAGTCTACTGCAAACCCTTCACTATATATGCTCCATCCATAGCAGCCTGTCAGATTTTGTTCTTGGGGCCGACCTTTGCCTGCGCGGGCCTCATAACTGACATTTTCAATTACACTGCAAACAACTTATCAATATGCATGGATTTCCCAGCCAATATCAGAGCAAACAGAGTCGTTTGGAGAGCCGAGTCTGTCAGGGGAGAGAAATAGGGCAGACATGTCAAGGTCAGGATTTTGTTAATGAGGGACGGGCCGCTGAATAATTGAATGGGCTGAGCAGTATCGACTGTTGAAGCAGAAGCGTTTAAAGCGTTGGCGATCGTTAAGGAAAATCCTCCCAGCACTTTATGTTCCATGGCAGTAATTTATGCACGGGCATCCAAGCGGGTGCCCTATGGTTCACAGCACTGAATGCACAAAGCAATGAGTGGATTAGCCAAGCACACTCTAGAAACAGCAGCCAAGCGTGCAAGTCATTCCTGTGGATGAAGTAATGACTCTGGCAGTGCAATTATTCAGCTGTGCATTTTAAATACACAGACGAATGGCAGCGAGAAGAGAAGCGTGGAATATTTGCTGTGTGTACCTAGCAGAAACATGGAAAAATAGCTAATCGTGAACAGAATGTCGAGGCTGAAAGTGATCAATCTGCAAATTGTGTATCACGCACTCAAACACAGAGCAGCTGCAGCAGTGACAGAGGGTGATCCAGAGGAAGGGAAACATAACATGTGAATTTTATGCTGTGTACTCTGTAAACAGGTTCCTAGAGGGAAAAAAAAAAGATCTGATGACATCAGCTGGTACCGCCGGATTCCCTGGCAGACACAACTGTGATATTTGGCCGCGGAAAACAAATTCTGATAATTGTGGGATCAAAGCAGCAGATGTAAACGCATGTAAACAAGCTAAGTAATACTACTTTAGCCAAATGCCCCCTTTGTTTTGAGCGCCATTTTTTTAATCTGCACCAAGAACTGCTCAAGCTGTTGTTGTTGCGGTAACATACTCGAGCAGTTCTCAGGCCTTTAAGCCTCCACCCCTCTCTCCTCTCTCTGTAGGTTGTGGGAGCTTTGGGGGGGCTTCTAATCCCTCTATGTAATTACTGCTCCCTGCAATGGCCAGACCATCTCTGTGTAAATCAGATTAGCTGACCTAAATCGCTCTCGTTTCTCTCTACCCCATCAAACAATTCCTTATCTACACCCAGAGAGCTAAACAACACACAGACACCACTCCTCCAACCTCCCGCCCCCAAAGACATGGCCTGTTTATTTGATCAGCGCAGGAAAGCAAACAGTTTCTCCATGATACACAAACAGGCAGGGCTGGGCCGACCCTGCTGGGTGGCCGCAGAGAGAGCAAGGGGTAGGGCAGCTGAAGACATGCAGATAACCACCTCCATCACGTCCACAACTTCCACACCGGGGACATTAAAAGCAAAGGAAGCGAGGCAGACGCACAACACGAACGCAAGACGGTAAATAAAGGTCACCGAACATGATAGAGATGTATTACTCCTCGCCTCCTTCCCATCCAATTTATTCCTCAGGTCATACATTTACAACTTTGAGAGAGGAGGGGGGAGGAGGGGGAGGAGGAGGAGGAGGAGGAGGAGGAGAGGAAATGCTGCTCTTCAGTGGGAATAGAGACAGGCTAAAGTAAAGAGGGGGAACAAATGAGGTCTGTGATCCTGCCTGTCCCCTCCTCTCCCCCACCTCCCTCCCTCCCGAGCCCCAATCAGGCTGAACCACTGCTCTCAGCGCGACAGCCAGGCCTTTGTTGCTGTCTGAATGGAGGTTAAATATCCCTCGAAATCAGAGCTCTTTGGCTTTCTGGACGCATAGTCAGAGACCCAGCGCCTTTCACATGCTAATGCCCGTGTTTTTTATTTCCTTTGTAACCATGGTTAGACAGCGGTATCATGCTAAAGGGCGATGAATAAAGCAGGCGAATTTGTTTTTTTCTCAGCTTTTTTTCCTCTCTTTTCTCCCATCCATCCCTCCCCTCCTCTCTCCCCCCCTCTCCTCTCCCTCTTTTATCACCATCTCTGCGAGCCAGCCCACATTCCATCCCCCTCCTGCAGGGGTTTAAAAAAGCACAGATGGTCTCTCCTGACCTGCTATTCATCATTGTGTCAAAAGCTTTGTCAGAATAATGCTCCACAACAACAAGCTGAAGGATTTTATTTGTTTCTATTGATGAGGCCCGTTAATTTCACAGACGTCTCATTAGGCTTAAACCACCAATTAATTTCTTTTGTTCTCATTAAATGGCTAATTCTAAACATGAACCGCGCCTGACAATGAGTGCTGCTCAGAGCCAAAGCCAGACAGCGCTGCTGCCTGCTCCCGCCCGCCACGGAGCTACTGGAGCGTGAAGCAGGCAGGTAGAGGGAGAAAATTGAGGAGCAGGAGGGAGCAGCAGCGAGATGGGGGGAGAATAAGAGAGAGAAAGTGGTGGCGACTGAGTG
>JAJHUR010095728.1:0-15066 GCA_027495735.1 Lutjanus campechanus | reverse complement strand
ATTTGAGCCAAATCCAATTCAAATGACAATTGTGAGTTTGGTACAACCTGACGGGGTTAGCTAGCCACCCTTTTAGGGTAAGAGAGCTCAGGGTGGAGTCCTGAAATAAGCCAGTTGATCTAGTTGGGGGAACTGATCAGGAAGCTTCCATTGGAGGTTTTCTGGGTATGTCGAACCTGAGAAGTTATTTTTGTTTGGCTTGGGGACACCTCTGGATCCCCCAGGAGGAGCTGGAAAACCTTGCTGTCTAGAGGGACTTCCACCCAGCCCAGATAAGAGGAGGAAAATGGATGAATGGATGGATATGCTGTCCCACATACTGTATAATAAAATACGCTGCATTATAATCCAGAACTCTTGACCGCTGATCGACTTTACTAGAGACTCAGGCTCCTCAAGGGCACTTGACAGCAGCAGTTGAGGGAGAGGGACTCGCACTCACGAAAGTGGGATTTGGACCTACGACCCCCGTTTCAGTCAAATCTACAGTCTGCCCCGCAGAGTGGAGTGCAGCAATAATTGGCCACAGCCTGCCAGGAAGGAGTCGTTTAGATTTGGAGGAGAGCACATGCTGTGAGGTTCCCTTTCATAGTGACCATGTTCCTGATTTGGCACAAATCAACCCCAGGGGAGGATGCAAACAGCTGGGCAACACTGAGGCACATACACACACTGCTACACACTGATCTTTATTCCCAGTACTAATACTGACTTTCATTCCTCTGCTTTGACTTCCATGCTAGAATCAAAAGGGTCATTTTCATCTGCAAATGCAGACAAAGAGTTTTGAAATATTTCACTTATATTGCACCATAGAGGTTACTCTTCGGTGAGCTACTGCTGTTGAATGACTGGAACCTTAAAAAAATCAGACATTAAAAAGTGTGGCCTGAAAATAATGAGTGTTTTAACGAGACAGACCTGGTCATACCTCGTTATTGAGAGAAAAAAAAATGTTTGTTTTGCTTTTAAAAACATCCTGTGCAGGTAAACTTGATTGTCAAGTGTGCTGGCAAGAACATTTTCTTACACCCGTCAAAAATATTCCACTACAAAGAACCAAAGCTTGGTTTACCAATCTCTAAGAAATGGCATGCTGGGATTTGGCATCTCTTATAGACAAAAAATGCACATGTTGTTGATGAAGAAACATGAGGCTTCACCTAAAATAAATGTATTTGAGCTGTGTATTCCTAAACTCGACTGTGTTTTATGATAGGAAAATGAGTCAAAAACAATAATGATTCCTTAAGTTCAATTTAATATTCAAATGTAGGACTAAGCCCCAATGGAGGTGGAGTTATGGACCAAATTCGGTACTTTTAAGGATATTATGTGGAACTACCAAGTACCAAAACACATTAAATCAATCAGCGCCAAATTTCAGTACATGGGAGCACATCTGGGTGTTACGTTAGAGCGAGCAGCAGCTGGCTTAAGTCACACTGAGTCAAGGTGATAGCGAGCCAAAAGCTGTTGCAAGTTTCAAAACTCGACACAGACAACACTCACTGCAATATTTGTAACGTGAAATGCCAAGCAGGCAAGTGGGAGGCATCCAACCAAAAACAAAATACAGTAACGCTGTATCTAAAAGCTAAAGAGTGCATTGTTTTCATAGGCTGAGAGCCAAGGCTTTAAATAAACTTGAATCTTTGAGTTTCAGAAAACATTGCAAACATTATTTGTTTGTTTTTTTTAGTGCCTGAAAAATTAATAGTTAAGTAGTTACTCAGTATTTTCCAAATACAATGTTTTGTGGTTTCTAAAATTAAAAAGCTTTAAGTTTATCTACAGAAGAAAAGTAGAGATCACTACTTTGTAAAACTTTTTCACAACTTAAGAATCTGAGTTGGGCTTAAGGCTCAAAAATCTGTTGCCTGGAAATGTGAGTTTTCTCAACTATTTCGGTTTTACAGTGCACATCACAGCAGTGTGTGAGATTTATAAGACTGTCCAAAGCTTCAGCATGAAACCAATATTTGTGGGTTGCAGATGATTAACAGAAAATTATCACAGTAGCCTATGGGAAGCACAGGCTGGCTGTAAGAGTGGGTTTGAGAGGAGACAGGGAGTTGGAGAGTGATTTTATTTCATGTGATGTTTAAAATGTTCTACATATTTAACATGCTGAAACTGACAATGTGGACTTTTTTTTCTTTACAACAGAAATTACATTTTTGACATTACAGAGAGAGTAAAGTACTGAAAAAAGGTACAGTTGGGTACCAAATTCATGTTATCAGCTTAAATGTGAATGCTACCAAACTCTATCTTCTATTGCTGGGATGATACACTTATCTGCCAATTTGATACTATCACAACACTTGGGTGCTGCTTCAGTATGTATTGCAATTGTTAAGTTTACCAATTCTACAAGTATTGCAATTTTTGTTTGCTTTTTTGGACCAAAAGTTGAATGATACGTGAGACTTTCTATCATAATCCATATTTCTGACAACAATGCACATCACCTGTCAGTCTGAGTTTTATTTCAGCAGCATTGTTGCAAAACTAAATGTAATAAAAATGCTTTTTGAAGTGATAGAATAAGATGTTAGGTCAAAATGAATAGAGGTCCTGAAAACTGCACAAAGAGACTTTAAATTAACATTCATTCACGTAGGAAAATTAACTTTGAAACTGTGAATTCTGGAGTTTCAGCTTTGACCCCTGAGCCTGAAAGTCTGAGCACATACGTTGTTTTATATTAACCATGTGAAGAAAAGTGGATCATTTACTGCAATCGTGATGCTAATTTCTCTAGCACTTTAGTGGGAATTCCCCCATTATGTGTTAGCAAGATAACGGATTAAGTGCTAGTTAAAAAAAGAATCACAATACTTCTCCCAATAAATAAATAAAAATCTGCTGAAATTTGCTGTATAGTTCATACAAGTCAACATGTTCTCCGCCCTTTAACAGCAGACATTCTTTCTATTTAAACAGTCCCTGTGCTTTTACAGTGGCAGTGCACACAATCACATTTAAATGTTATTTCTTCCATTATGCTAGCAGCTTGAGAGCCATGACTCCGGTTCATAATTTGCAAGAGAAAGCAGGTGGAACTACTCCCACCTATGTAAATGCTATTCAGTGAGTGTAAGTGAATGGCCAACACAGGGTTGGTCCTTATTTACCCAGCTGTTACTGTAGGTTGAGTCAAATCAAGCCGGCGCTCCCTCAGTATTCCTGGCCTCACAGCAGCACGAGTGGAGGAGGATTAGCTTGTATTACATGCTTTACTATGATGCTGGCTTGCACAAATCCTTTTTCCTTCCTCTCGTCCTCTTCTCCTGCTGACTTAACACTCGAGTGTGTACCATAAACCGACGCCAGAAAGCCCAGAAAGAACATCTGTCCTTGCAGTGAGTTATCAGATTTTATTGGGTGATCTATTTGCTTTTTAATCAGACACAGAAGTACGTACATGCAACAGTTATGCTGACCCCACAGAACCATTTACTCAACGACTATTGCTTTCGGACCTTGATCGTGTCCCCAGGGATCATATTGTCACCTGGGTCCCCAAACGCCCTTGGCACTTAATTAATCAATTGATGTGATTGAGTGGCCTCTGTGTGTGAGACATAATGAGCTCCTGATTAAAATCGTTACAGGAGGACCCGTAGACACTGTCATGGCTCATGGGTCTTGCAGTGATACTCAGCCTCGCAGCAATGTAACATTTTGTAAACTGGCCAAAAAGTGGAAAGGATGAATGTCATTAAATGATAGCAGATAATGTTCATGTAAATTGCTCTTGTTTTTTGCATACGTAAAGTCTTTTCTCTTTAAACCGATAACGGCGATGCAGAGGGGTGCAGGCCGTTGAACTACAAGGCTTGAAGTCAATTAATAAGACATACAGGCATAACTGGGAACTTAAATAGGCAAAGTTCATAGATAAGACACTTAAGAACACATTAATCTAAATCTCTTTAACTTCCCATTGCACTTAAGGTCAACCCTTATCTTCACTGTGTGGCCATTGAAGAAGTACAGCTTGGAAAGTTTGGATGTAGATTTAATCGTTATTGTTTTGTGCATAAATGAAAAAAAAGAGGTTTAGAACTATGTTCTTGCTGATAATTCCCATAAGGCACAGCTATTCAATAATAAGAAATAGGCTTGTTCCAACACTAGTATCAGAACAACCTTAAAATGCTGGTATCCGTATTGGTGAGTCAGCAAGTCTATGCACCAGTCCAAAACCATCTCATTTATGAACCCCCAAACAGGATCATGCAACTTCCCAGCATCAATCGATGTACTTTACTTTTTTCCTCCCAGGATGGTGAAGTCATGTTCAGGGTCACTGGTTCCCAAACTGGGCGTATTGGGCTGAAAATAATGGTATCCAAACATCTCTAATTAGAAATTATCCTACTTGTTTGCTCAGTTTACTGTAGTGCACTCTGACTCATCAGACGCACACTGTGGGTTTTAGCCTGCTGTCAGTTGCTAGTTTCAGCCAGCATCGTGGCATCCACTATTTATGTTTTCAAAGCCCACAGGGGAAACAACTGCAACCTCTGAGATAGCAACCTGCAGGCTAAAAAAAATGGCAAATTAGCACCTGGGTCGCTAATGGTACAAATGAAAACAAGCTAGCAGCTGTTACCTTTTCTTTTGCAGCGATTTAGCCGTTTTAATGCCAGGGTTCACCTCCCCACACAAACGTTCCACTAAAACATGTTGATGTTTGCATCCTGGACTTTAGGTCTGCACCAGATGATTGTGATTGGTTAAGACAAATAATAATACTACAATTAGTCATTTTCACTGATTGCAATTTATAGTGAGTATTATAAAGAGTATTATTTTCCAGCCTAAAATAGAAATTACTCAGTGATGATGGCAAAATTTTCTTTGAGATTTGCGGTCTAATGTGCATCTATTGTGGGGATCCTCGACTACACTGTTTGTGTAGCAAAGCAGTAATGTTTTGTTCCAGTACAGGCTTTGAAATAGAAATCATGTAGAGTTTCTACTCCTCACTTGTATACTGAATACGTAGTCTCAACACTTGCTCAATATTGACAAAATATAGACAATCAGAAACTTTAAAATGTAACTTTTTTTATGGCAAAAGCAAAACTAATTTTTCATGTGAATATTTCCTTTGGGAGATGCTTAAACTCTGAATAAACCCAATCATTCAAATGCATTTACAGCTGAATAAAATTGGACATAATGTTTGTACCAATGAGAGATAATAACTGATGCCAGAACAGAAAGCCTTGAATCAAATTTATTTATTACTTGAGTTGAAAATATTGCGCCTTGCGCAAGTGAGCTATTCATCCATCCGTCCTCTAAAGCACTTGTCCTATTCAGGGTCACAGAGGGCCGGAGCTTTTCCCATCATGCACTGTGTGAGAAGTGCAGTACGCCCAGGAGAGGTCAGCAGTCTGTCACATCAGCAACAAGGTGACCAAGAAAGTTGACACTGCAAATTGTCCAAATTTTTCACACACACACAGACAAGTGCTCATATTCAAACACAGGGTAATATAACAGAATATAATTGATGCAGCTGCAGAACAGATGTTAATGTATTCTGTTTACCTTAACTGCGCCTTATCTCGAGATTCCAACATGGTCCTGTTATTAAACCACACACTCAGTGACTCACATTTGTTGTTTTTTTGTTGTTTTCAGTAAAGGCTGCTCAATAGGATTAGGCAGTGAGATTGATGCCAGATATGAGCGTGTGAAGATTCATTTAAAGACTAAATGCATCTGCTCTCATAAGAATGAAATCATTACACAAACACGAATCAACCAAATTCCACAGCACACATGGAGATATCAGGTGGCATTTTCTTTTCAGCAGTTTGAGTCGATATGCTTCAGCTTTCAGTCAGCTACCAACCCACCATGAAACAGGGAAGGAGACGGGGGATCGTGAAGATAAGCACTTCAAGAAATGGATGGATGGAGTATTGGGAACATTGTTTGCTGAGTGACTCATGACGAGACTGGGCTTGTCAATCATAACAAAGATAATTAGAGTTTGATTTTCACTTGTAAGCTTTCATTGAATACTCTCCTTGTGAAATGAGTGGCCCGTCGAATGTGAAGAAGCAACGATCGATGCTTACATGCAAGTTTGAATGTGTGCTAACTGATGGACACTTTATGTGTGTGTGAGTAAAAACAGCACACATCTTAAAAATAGGTTGTTTAACTCATTCCAACAGAAGTGGTTTATATAAAAGTGCATTAGTATACAAAAAAATAATGGCAATATGCTAAGTATAATTTGTATTTGGGCACGCTTTTGTGAGATATAATTCAGATAAGGTGTATTTAAGTCTGATATAGATATCACAGTACTCGATACCAAAACAATACCCAAGGCCGAATTGATACTTATTCAATACTTGATCACTAATAAATCAGAAACAATGTCCACAAGGGTTAAACCTGGACATCCAGCATGCTGTCTACAAACCCACAGAGTTAACTATTTAATTTTAATTTCATATATATCAGGGCAGATTTCTAACCTGTGGTTATATTTACTGGGTCAGTGTTAATCTACTACACATTATAAATCTGTCCTGCACACTGTGCATGTATTGTTCTAGTTCCAAAATGACAAACCATGATTTTACCAACAGGCCATTTACATGTAAATCCTACTCCGGCAATCCAATCAGAATCAGAAAAGGTTTTATAAGGAATTAGCTGCGGCATGTTAGTGCATAACAACAGACATCGTGCTAAAAATATACATACAGTAAAGACAGGGAAAGTACTGTCAGATAAAACTACATAAATAGAAAAGTAGAGAGTAGACAATAAACAAAAATGTAAAAAACAGTAGAAACAATATTTACAAGTGTGTCTTCCTTAAGTTCACAATGATCTTTACTGTCTTAAGAACGTTGAGCTCCAAGTTGTTCTCACTGCACCAGGTCACCAGACAGTAAATCTCCCACCTGTAGGCTGACTCATCCCCACCACAGATGAGTCCAATCACAATTCATTTCTTTGTTTATTCAGGGGCATTATGTTCACTGTTACATTAGCTAAATTTACAGTCTGTATGACACTACAGAGCCACCATGTTTTAGAAGTGACCTGTAGATGCTAGTAGCTCTATGCTACTGGAGCAGAGAGCCAGGGGCAGAGCCAGAGCCTTTTCGAGGAATAAACACTGCGATTCACATCGAATTTTGTTCTGATCTGATGTACTTTACTTCATGAACGTACGGACGTATAGAGGAGAAAGGAAAAAAAAGCAGACAGACAAGAGGGAAATGACAGAAAGAAGTGGAGTCTCTGAGTGCACAAATCAGTCAGAGGCTAAAGTGAACCATGACACACACCCTCAGTAACTACAAAAGCATTAGGAGAATTTAATACTCTACCATCTTTAACAAAAAAGCATCAAAAACACCCACATTTCTTTATACCATGCACAACTACTTACAAGTGCAAATATAAAAACAGTTTGTTGAATTGGCTTAAATACTACAGATGTAAATGATAAATTTATATCGATTCTTTGGACAACAGTACGATATTTGCCGATTCACAATATGATTTTAGAACCTCTGATCAATCGACAATATTATTCTATTTAACACATTCAGTTACATTTATGTCATCTCACAAAAAGCAACTAAGTAATGATTCAATAATTTTATGACTGAATTATTTGATACACTTGTGGCACAGACATATGAGAATTTCAAAATAAAGGCGTATCTTAAAGATGTCAGTATAGATCGATATTTTCACTTTGCATCTTTCATATTGGATCATTGATCACTTAATCAATATATCAATCCAGATCCATGTATCATTACACTCCGATTTAATAATACTTCTTAAAAATTCTATTTTCACATTCCAATATAATACTGATCTTTTTGTCAGTTTTTCCAGTAAGTTTGCAAATTTAATAATTTATTTTTTCGCTGAAACAATAAAGACAATATCTTAGTACCTTTATAATAATTTTACAATAAGAGTTTAATATGTAACAGCAAAATGTCTAAAGCATTTGATGTATGTTACACATTTTATTGAGTTGTGTACTTACGGTCAAACCCAAAGGGATCCATAATTATTTCGAGCTAACAGTACAGTTGACAATGCGTTGGAGCAGCCAGAGACTGAGGATGAAATTTGGCGAACGTGACTAAACGTAACGAGTAAAACTTCAATATTATCAACATGATTTCTGCCCTTCTTGACAGGTACATTTTCATCAGCAAAGGTGGCTGTTTTACAGTGAAGAAAATAACTCCCATGATCCCACGCTACATCAAAGTACATATTTTATTATTGTTTTAATGCGAGAGAGACCCCTAGTGGCAGAAAACAGTAATTGCTTATGCTAACAAACAAACAACAACACAGATTTAAAACTCAGTAAAGAGCCAATTGGCACAATTGTGGCACATTTAAGGATTTCATGAGGTTGATTAAGACTGATTGGTGGAAAATTACAGCACAACTAAATTTGTACCATCATCAGCTGTCGAGGTTTTTTTTTTTTCATAACCGTGACTAATTGTACTCTCAATTTGTACAGTATTACACAGCACGTCTGTGAGATTTTTCAGCTTCTGCTTTCTGGTGAAAACTGTTGTTATAAAGTGAAAGTCCACAGTTTAATGCATTACACCATATGTTATGTCCACCTGACATGTAGCTGAGGGCCGTGTTAAGAAACCTTCTGGGGATTTAAAAAAAAATCACTGCTTTTGGACCAACTTTACTAATGCCCCCCCATACTCAGAGCACAGAAATCCAACATAAATGATAAGTTTTAATGAAGCCACCAAGGCAGCCTCCAGGGGACACTTTTCCAAAACGGTTTCTGTTGAGCCTGACATCTTTCCAATAGCCCTGCTCCAGTCAATACATTTCTGCGTGGGTCATTGGCCACAGACTACATCAAGCTCCATCAGTTACAAAAGTGGCTCCCCGAAAAACTTTGATGTGCCGTGAAAAAAATAAAAAAAATCTTAAAGAAAGGGAGTGGAGCTGCACTGATGAATTCCCCCTCCCCTCCTGCTTAATTCCAGACTAATGGTCACATGCTTTTTTTATGGAACAAGAAATTGAGGGCAGAGTATCTAGTTATTAATGCGTTTGAAGAGCCATTTATATTCTCACAATATCATACTTAAGAATGATGTGACTTTATTGTCTGTGAAGTCGATTCTATTGTCAGGAAATTAGAGAAAGATTGAATATTCCTGCATAAGAACCAATCCGTGCCTTATAAATGGGATATTTTCAGGTTTTACTTTGTAGCTGAGTCATGTTTGAAGCCACTGGAAATTGATGGATTCATATCCATTTGGATAATTTTCTAAGCAGAATTCACCGCTCAAAAGAACTTACATTAATTAGACTTAGCACTGTGTGACTAACAGCACCTCTTATCTCTTAAATCACTGGCAAGCATTTGCTTTTTTGTTTAACTCTGGTGCAGATATTTGCTGGAGATACTCTGGTCATTTGTTTTCAATAAAACGAGCATCAGATTTGAAGACTTCAGAATTCATGCTGCATCTGTAACAGCCTGTTCCACATAATTTGTTTGACTTCAAAGTGAGTTTCATTAAAGTTATCTTTAAAAAGTGCCTGATGAATTAAATCAATCAGCACACTTCAAGAGAAATTAAACTTAAATGCTTTGCTTGATGAATCAAGCATTGGAAAAACAACAAAACTGAAATTTCTGATTATTTATTTAGTCAAATCGAATCAAAAAACTCTTTCAACTAAAATAGCAAGTATATTTGAACCAATTCAATCAGTGATATTTTTAAATTTCATCTTAAATCTATTTTAGTAAGTTGCTCACATTGTGTCCCCGCTGTCACATCAACAGAGACGTGCATTTACCCCTTATCTACCCTCGCTGTCATTTGCTTGAATGCTTTTCAACTCTTGACTTGTTCTAACATACCATTACGGATGAGGAGGAAAAGGAGGATTTCTGAAGTGAATGGTGTCAAAACTGTTTGCTTTTTGCTCCATCAAGAAAAGCCTGGAAGCGGCTTTCGTGCTTACGTCTACCAGTTGACATCTTTACCACATTATGGTTCATGGGTCGTTTCGAGGTTGTCTGGTGCAGATGTATCAGGCGGTATCTGAGTAAACCTCGGCCCCCTTTTCTTTATCTCTCCATTGCAGCTTTCAATTCCTCGCTGGGAAAAAAAAAAAAAAGGAAAAAGTCTTCACAACCCCCTGACGTTTCAAGCAATTGCAATATCAGCAAAAAAGGGCTGAAGTAAATATACTGTGGTATTGATCGGTCACGCATTAGCATTTTAGTAGATTAAGTGGGGAAACCGTGGGGGTGTTCAGTTTTTCCATTCTGCCGTCAAAGTGTCAGTCATCAATCTTTTCGCATGCATGCACCTACACCTTGTGAGCTATCTCTGAATGAAGACAACGAAACTGTCAAATGCAGCCACCGTCCAAACATTATAATCTTTGTGGGAGGACATTTCCCCTCTCTTGTTTGAATTTAACCAGATCCAGATTGTATTTTTTAACTCGCATAGCAGTTCAACAGTGCATCGATACTGAAACTGCAAGGAGCCTGTGTGAAAAATCATGCTGAATGTCCCATGACAGCAGTTGTGTTCTGGTAGTTAAGGGGCAGTTATACGGCTGTGAGGATAAATTGAGGAAATTGTAGATGTCAATGGGAGCAGACAGTCGGTCCAAAACAGAATGTCCAATATTTGTGAAAGCATTTACAAACACTTCAGGGGGAATTGCAACACAAAGGCAATTCTCTCATAATTTGACAGTGACACAATATGATTCGCAATTAAAAATTCACTCAATTGACATTAAAATGTTGATTAAAAGTAATGAAAAAATAAAGGAAAACATTCACTACAACTAGAAAACGATACTAAATGTTCAAGCCTTATTTGCATTATTACCCTCCACTGTGTCTTCAAATGCATCACTAAGTTTTTCAAATCAAACCAAAGCCTCGATCTTAATCTCCACTTAGTGTCAAATTGTTAAACTATTATGAATGGAAAATACTACCCCAATGCCAAAAAAGTTGGACACTGTGTAAAACTTAAAAACAGAATACCTTTATTAAACTGAATACAGTACAAGGATGTGATATTTAATGTTCAATTGATTGTTTTTTTTTGTAAATATAGGCCAACACTCATTTTGACTTTGACCCAGGTGAGCTCGGGCTCCAGAGGAGTTGGCAGCATTTCTGAATGTTGACATACTGCCTGGCTTTCACTTGGCATGGTCGATTCTTAACTGGTATTTGTAGGTGCATCTATAACCTTGTTTACTGACAGTGGTTTTCCAAAGTGTTGGCAAGAACATCCAGTAATACCCTTTGCACTATCATGATGGTTTTTAATGCCTGAGGGGTCAAAGGTCACAGGCATTCAATGTTGGTTTTCAGCCTTGCCCCTTACGTGCAGAGATTTCTTTTGATTCTCTTTTCAGTATTATGGATTACAGATGGTGAAATCCATTAAGTTCTTTGGAATTGTGTGTTGAGAAACATTCTTAAACTTCTGTACTATTTGCCCGTGCTTTTTTTCCACAAAGTGGTGTTTTCTGAGCATTCCCAGTCATTTCTTGCCGTTTTCCTAACTTTTTTTTGGAAACGTGTTACAGGCATCAAATTCAGTAAAGTTTACCAGTTTGAACATTAGATAGCTTGTCTTTGTACGGTTTTCAACTATGTATAGGCAAAAGGAATTTGCAAATCATTGCATTCCATTTTTATATGGGTTTTACACAATATTCAAAAATATTATCTGTAAAGCTGTTGTATGAGAAGAACCAAAAGCGTTGTAAGACGTAATATGAAGCTAACTTTTATGACCTGAAAACATGTGACAATACTCCTGCTAAAGAGGCTGCACAATATCTGTATGTCAGGCTTAACGAGCAAAAAATGCCACCATACCATACCATCAATATTTCAACAATAACTACTGCTACCACTATATATAATGATGATAATTGTACAACAGCAGCCCTTCAAAATAAGGGGTTTATTGATGCCTATATAACAATTATGCTGTTTAGAGAAAACACATTCCCATGAGGGGTCTCCATGATGTTCCCCAGAGAACATTTGAAAAATGTAAGTGTAAGTGTTAGTCCTCAAACACACATCATAGAAAACCAAACAACAAAGACCGTATAATGAAATCCAGTGGGAGAGCAGGAGGTCATCTGGTTTAGTTCTGGTTCAACCTTGACCTACTTCTCCAAACAGCCATTAACAATGAGGAATACCAAGGAGGAAAGAAACAAACAAGCTAAACACTTAAAAAAAGAAGGTTCTGCAGGCTCTTTTGGTGAAGGACTTAAACAGGAAACCATTGAAAACATGTACTGAGTGGACTACGGTTCAGAACTTTCTCTATTAAAGGTTATTCTTTATTAAAAAAAACCAAGATGAACTTTGTACCTTGTTCTTGGAGCATTGGACCTTGGACAAAAAATACTCTTTACATTTTAGATGTTTGGATCCAGATCTCATTTAGCATTTCATTCGTGTTCTAAGACGGACAAACAGTCACTCTGCTTTTCTTACACGCAATGAAAGCACCAGTGTTTCAATGGGATTTCATTTCCTTCAGGAAATGCCAGCCCTATAAAACCTAGGAATTACATTCATATTATTGGACAAAATGTGCAGCTTACAATTTACGTTCAAAGCCAATTTCTAGGCAGTGGTGTGACCTTTATGTAGCCCATTTGACTTTGAGTGAAAACCCGAACGTACAATGCAAAGTTTGCCATATTCATTTTCTATGGGTCAGGAGAGTTTTATTGTATTCTCAGGGACCCCTTTTATGTGCTGTGTCCCTGGCCTCTGAGAGAGCAGACACAAAACAAAACAAAGTGCTGCTCCGCACAAATGGACTGCATTTTTGTACTATTATCTACGTTAATGCACAGAGTGCTTCACAATTTTGCCTTTCATTCACCCATTCACACGCCAATGACAACGGAGCTGCCATGCAAGACACTGGCCTGTCCATCAGGACTGCTCTACCTCAGCTGCCAACAAGTAAAAAAGTTGAAGAAAGGTAAACTGCTTATCTGCACAATGTTTTCTAATGAGCATGCAGCGACGAGCGAGAAGTAGCAAAGATGATGTGCAGTTGTTCATTTCCAGTGGGTCTTCACCATTTGCCACAATCCAACAACCCATAGGCTATTTGCTTCTTTTTTTTAACATAACCACACTCTTCTCCTCAACCTCATCTTAACCTGGACTTTAATTGATGGTTCAGTAACTTGGTTAAAAGTGAAGGCAAAGGTCAACTTTATTGCAACATATACAACCATACAAAGGAAAGGAAATCCTGCATTTCTCATGTAGCTGTTATACTGAATAGCATTACATTATACATCACAATATTCTCATTTTCAAGCACCCTGCAAACATCTTGGTATGTGACTGTCAAGATATTTATATTTATTATTATATTTTTTCCATGGCTAAACAGTTGGGAAAACTTTTAATCCACTGTCCAATTGTAGGTGCCTCAGTGATCTTCCAGGCTGCTGTTTTGGCCTTTTTATTTGCGCCCGACCGTCTTAATGTAGGTGGAAGTAGTCCAAGGATAAATACCCGAGGGCAGACAGGCAACCTAATAGAGATAATACCAGATATAGTTTGTATGACCTCTTTCCAGAATTGTTTTTGATTTTTGAGCAGCTCCATAGGCAGTGGAACAATGTGCCTTCATTTAACACATGGATCAGGGCAAAACATTAAAACAAAGATATATCCATAACTTTGCTAATCCCTCTCTCTGATCAGAGTCTTAAGCCAGGCTCACCTCTGCCTGAAGAAAAACATCAGTTTCCCCATATTGGTGTGAAACTTGATAGATCTAACATAACATTTCAGTGTTCTGGTACTTTGTACAAGACTCTGGGTTATGGGTATTTTTTATTTTACAAGTAAAGGAGAGGTAGTGGCATGATCTATTGTGACCCAGGGTATTGGAGAATTGTCTGAGAACAATTGCACCGCTGCTACCAAAGAAAGTTTGGAAGTCGCCCCCCCCCCCCCTTCACATGGCAGGTGAAGTAAGAGGAGTCTAAGTCTTAGGCGTTTTTTTTTGTTTGTTTGTTTGTTTTTTAATGTCAGTGAACATAATCTTGGACTTGCCAGAACTGACCAACATCAACATTCTGCCTGATGATAGCAAAGGCAAATGTGTACTAGAATTTTAAAAAAAAGTTCTAAAAAGGAGCTGCCATTCCTAGCAGAATAAAAAAGAATGTGTGAAAATGAGTGGCAGCACAAATCAGACACCGATTGCCTTCTAACCACGTACTCTGAGCTATCTTTGAGTGTCACAATGTCTGCCGCTTCCTTATTTCCACATGTGGGTGTTCCTGACATGGTATGGATCAATCATCTGTTTTATAGAGGCATTGTAACGCTGAGTTCTTCACACCCTTTCCCCACAAATATCCTTGGACCTGCCACGATCATTTGCATGCTGCATAGAGCCCTGGGATGACAGCTTTGAGTTATGACAGATAGTAGAGCCGGCATTCCTGGGAATGTGACACAATATTCTGCAGTCTGAGGTCTAATGGAATCTCAGCAATCAGATCCCTTTGATGCATCCACAGGGCCCGTAGCCACTGACACAGGAGGAAGAGCACCTTAAAAATGAATGAACTTGAAAATGAGAAGGTTAACATGATTTATGCTGAAACATAGCGGGGGGAAAGCTCATTGAAATGATGAGGAGCGCCCTTGGAATTCATTTGTTCTGAGCGACGTTCGGCAGGATGGGATGCCATTCGTCTTCATCGTTCATCATCTGTCTATTGTCTTCCGATCTTTGAATGACAGGAGAGCCACCACCGTTTGTATGCTTGTAATTTCACTTGCCATCTCATATATAGCTGACACACATGTGGCAATATTCTGTCAAATAGAAACCAGTGAAGTCTGAATGGCAGCATGATGGTAGAAGGTGTCATAGCTTCACCAAGAGAGCCATGCTCAGTGCTGAAGGGACATTTGTGTGGTACCAACGCCATACC
>JAJHUR010095725.1:7288-19383 GCA_027495735.1 Lutjanus campechanus | reverse complement strand
GAACGCAAGGTTTGTCATTTCCTGACAATTGACATTTAACCACAATTGCAATTGTCACTTACTCACGGAGTTTCATGGCAAAAAAACGCCCAGAGACTTGTATCATAATTTTTTTTTAGAAAAGCTGCTGCAAAATCAGGCATTTTAGTCCACAATAGTCAGAAAAAAAACCTGAAATCCTGGAGGGACTGATTTATTTTTCTGGTACAGATGACAGTGATGCAGCTACAGTATGGATGATTTCTAAATCTGCATATATATTACAGTAATTTAGTGTTGCACTTCCTAAAAACTGGGGGAGAGACAGAAAACAAATGATCAAAAATGTTTGAAAGAAGCTGAGGCAGACACATCCTGACTTTGAGTCCCTCGTATGGACGTGTCAGTTCTGTGTTTCTGCAAGTTTTCGACCCTTTGCTGGTTTGGAGAGTGACTGTCAAGGTGATTTGAACTTACTGGGAAACTCCCTTGGCATAAATACTGTAGACAGACAGACAGACAGGAAGAGAAGTTGGCAGGCAGAAAAAAAATCAGAAAAAAGCAGACGAGCAAAGACAATCACATACACTGCTTGATTCTGACACTCCTGTCATTTTGACGTCTATCTGCCCAAAAGTCTGTCCATCAGTGTTTATGCCAACAGCTGGCAGAACATCAGCATTTACAAGGTCACAAAAAAGTAACCATGCAAGACAGCAGCTGGATTCAGCTGACTGTAAGTATTTCTGCTTTTGCCGAGAGGGCCCTCCAAAATCAACAAAACAAAAGTTCCTTGTAGCAGCTTGAAGTTTTATCAAGCATGAGCTGTTCAAGCAAACAGCAAAGTGCTTCTTTAAACACTGATATGTCCATTATTATTATCATTAAGCCCTCCCCATTTTTATACGCTTTTCTGACAACCTATGAATAATTGCACCTCAGGAGATAACTAACAACCAAGCATTCAGGTTGTTGTTGTTGTTGTGTCTCCAACATGTTTTCATCCAAGCCAACGTGCATCATACTGCTGTTCATCATACCCCATAGCAGCTGTATGAGACGCTGCTAGAAAGTCTTTTAAACATGTTGTGAGGTTTGGGTAGGGTTTAGGAGCCAAAACCTCTTGGGTAGGTACAGGAAAAGCCCACGTTTTGGATTGAAATAAGTACACTACATTAACATGTACATGTAACATGAACTTTAAAACTTTTAATAAGGTTTTCACCTCCTGGGCAAAAGTTCTGTGTTTGTTTGAGCCGTCCATTCCCGCTTTCTCGCTCTTAAAGCCTCTGGCTTTAAATAGTAAAATGCACACATGATGATGATGTGTGGTAGTTCACTTTTTATTGATCTGATTGATTGATCTCCCTCAGGAGTCCCAGAAGCTAAGTGATGTACTGTTGTGATGAAGGCTGCAGCAAAACATATTTTAGGCAACTAAAAAAATCAATATCGGTTTAAATGGACTTTGTATTTTTAACACTTTCACTTCATTACTTTGCGTCAGACTGCCTTTTACAAGTGGGAACTGAAGCCGCCATCTATGGTCTCTTGAACACCACCACACTCCTTTGCAAAAAAACAATAATTTTACCTTGCAGAATATGGGAGTTGCTGGACTACTGCTGCTGCAGTCAGTTAGTTTGTCTTATTGTGTGACTTCTGTGTTTTAACACATGATGTCAGATCCAAACTAATTGACCTGCTGTGGATTGAGGCAGACCAGCAACTCCCATGTCCTGTGACATAAAATTACTGTTGGGTGCTTCAGTTCTCCATCGGATAGGGCTTTCTGACAACAAAGTAACATCTGTAGGAGTCACTAGGGTGTGTGACTAAACATCTGTATTTGACAACTTGGGAATGAGAACAGCCTGGTGTCCCTGCAGGTGCATGAAGGTTGTGTCTCAGTCTGTTGGTTTTAACCCTGGGTTAGGCCAGTGTCTTGCATGGCATCTTAAAAGAAATGCAGTGTTTATATTTTTTGGACACATGCCACTGGAGTGGCAACTGCATGGCAGGTATTACTGTACTCTTAACTGTGTCACTAGGACATAGGTCAAACACATTTTAAGAACATTTTGTGTGCAAAACTGGAATAGTAGAAAAGAATACAAAACTTTTTCTGAAGTATTCAAAATAACACAACCCCTTTTTACCACTGTCGTCTGTAATGACATGCAGATTATCGTTTTCTGCTCTTCGTCTGACTTTTTAAACGCAAACCACGTCCACATAATGGAAGATGCTTCAGTCTTTTTTTCCAACACCTCCTTCCTTTGTTGTGTGCACTGTTGCAAATTGTTAAAAACAAGCAAAGGGAAGACTCCGTCCATCAGCACGGTACAGTCAAAGTTCATACTGAAGGGCAAACACAGACGTTTACTTTCTACACCGTTCGTACCAGTGATTCTCACGCAGAGACTGGGTTGTGACCTGCAAGGTTTTATTTGGGTCGCCAAATAAATGAAAAACTATGGAGGAAAGTCTGCACCTTTAATAAAGCATTTAAAATATGTATAATGTTTTACTGATGTGAGGAAAAAACATGAGCCTGTTAATTTCACCTTATTTATGAAGTAGGCTAAAATGTCCTATACACTGTTTTCCTGATGAGATGAAATAAAAACAGTGAGATGATCTGTTCTGTTCACTCTGCCTAAATGGATTTATTTCTCCTTTATAAAGTATTTAAGATGTGCACATGTTTTCAATAACACGTGTCAAGATAATATAAGGTGATGCAGAAAAAAATGGTCAGGAACGTTAATTTATGCACAGATTAAGTCATCTCAAGATTTAATGATGATGCATATTGTGAGCTGCAATGGTTTAATTTTTAAAAAGTGGGTCACCTGACACACTGATTTATAGTCTGACCTGCATATAGTCCTATTATTGATCATATCTAATATTTCTAATGTCTAAGGACTCTGTGTTGCCTTTAGATTACATACCATGGCAGAAATGTGAGCTGCAAAAAGCATCATCTATCTACAAATAAACAACAAAAAGAAAAAAAAAACACATAGCTTGTACTGAGTTTAATTGGTTAATTAGCACATAATTATTATTTATATTACATAGCAAAGTAATCATTTGTACTTTATTTATGGCTGACTCCTTTTCTACCTGTACTTTCTATCTTTGAGTTGCTGTAACGAGTAAATTACTCCAAAGTGGGATCAATAAAGTTTATCTTATCTCTTATCTTAGGATTCATATTAGTTGCATTTGTTCCTGGTCGTTTTTAAAACTGTTTGTGAGTCAGTTTTGTTGTGCCAATTGAAGTGATGTGCCAGTTTCCTCCTCGGCTTCCATCCATCCAGACAGGTATGCCAAGATTTCTCCTGAGTGTGTCTATTTTATGCCGCCACGCAAATTTACAGTTGATTAAAGAACGAACTGAACTGAACGTCGATAACTGGCCATGTAAAACTAGTTTAAAAATAGTGTCAACATAATGACTCATTCTGGGCAGATACGGTTCCTTAGAAGCAGCATTAAGAGTGCTTGTTAATGCAGGTTTCAGATTTACATACCAACTGTCGTGCAATGATAACATCTTCAGTATTCTGAATGGGCTGTGGGAAAATACCAGGAAATATAAACACGATCAAGGATTAGCGATAATGTTTTTTATTCTGGGTATTCATTTAGATTTATTTGGGAATTAAAACCAAAGTGAAAAGATTTATGGCTCTATTTCTGTGGTACTGAACAAAGTGGTGTTGAAGTTGCAGTACATAAGAATTGGCCAACTGTCAAGTTCATACTGCAGCATTATCACCAGTACAACCGCCAACTGCTGCTACGCAGCTGCCGTTAGCTAGTTAGCGCAGTTGGGCGAGCAGCTAGTGGACGAATTAAGTCTAATCAAATTGCAATCTGCAGGGAAAACACACCAGGAAACTCCTCTAATGAAGAAAAAACAATGTAAGGATGTAGAGAACAGAACAATAAGATCAATAAAATCAGATTTGATGACAGACTTTCTGATATAAATCCATTCTTAAGAACTGGGACAAATCATGTCGTACCAAAAAAACCAAAACAACAAGAAGAAAAAAAAAACAACTAAATAAAAATAATACCAACACTCTAAGTCCAGTTTTTTGGTGAAAATGTATTCTTTAAGGATTTATTTATATGAAATTTAGGACATTTTTCACTTTGCTTTAATGTTTTAAATTTTAAACTTGCTCTGTGCCAGAAAACAGCCTTTTTTTTAAATTTACAACTTCAAACAATTTAAAAATGTGCCTTCAAAATGTAAAACTAACAGCTGCAGATAACATACAGCAGGTATTAAAATGTGCTATCTTTGTTTTAAATTTTGCTCTCTCTGAAAAGTTGTGTCCCAGATTTCTGTCAACACCATCATGTTTTATACAAACATGATTTAATCAGGTATAAAAAGGGTTAATTGTACCCTCAGCTCCCCTGTTTCACTACATGCTTTAAAAAAGGCAGGAATACTGCTCAAGCACTGCTAAATCTTTATATTTTACAACAAATTAATTTAATAATATTGCTATCAGTGTCTCAACCATAACATGTCAACTCTGTAGCCCTTCAAAATCAAAGCTAAATAAGAATTCTAGTTTAAAAATGTGTATTTTAGTATTTAGAGACCTCTAAACTTTAAAAAATAAAATGGCTACTCACTACGCTGTGAATTAAATTATAAAATTATATTTTGCCATTTTGGTGTCAGGTTAATCACTGGGAGTTAAGATCTTTTAAAATATACTTTCCAGCATAATTTAAGAATAAAAAATCAAACCCCCCTCAAAATCCAGTTTGGTCCCAAATTCTCAAGAATGAGTAAACTCTGGTCTGTTTGCACTGGAGCTTGAAGCACCAGGGGAGTGTTGCCGTTTACATTGCTGGCACCCGGGCAGGGAAACCCCACTGGAGGATGCTGGTGGGGATGGGTGCCAGAATGGGCACCACAACCGCAGCCAGGCAAGAACAAGCAGGCCCCAAAAACCTGCTTGTAAATATGGTGAATATGGGCAGACCAGGAGACTGACGGAGGCTAGTTAGATGACTAGCCCAGGTGATTTTCCACGGTTCTGACTAGGATTCTGACTCCATTGGTCGGGAAGTAGTGAAACATGACAGTAGCGAGCGGGAAATTGGGCATGAGTGGCAGGGAGAAATGGTTTGTCAAACCAGAATGTATGTATGTATGTATGTATGTGAGTGAGTGAGTGAGTGAGTGAGTGAGTGAGTGAGTGGTTTATTTAGACCAAAGCAGAGTCGGTGATTGTGGAAATGGTGGAAAGATTAACCAAGATGGTTTTAGGTTTATTTTGCTTTGTATCTGGTGGTCCTTCCGCTGGACCACCATGGGACATTACTTTGGAAAAAATATGAACTGTCAATTGTGTTAGACACATTTTTATTTAATTTATTAATTTTTTTATCCTGTTTGAATTGTGCCAATAATTACACATATGATGTTTGAAAGTCGCAGTTTGTCATAAAACTTTTGAAGTATCAGACCATGAAGACTGTCTTATGCTTATTTAAAGCACAAGTGGAACGTGCGAGGTGCAATGGATTTAATTCATTCAAGATGTCTCCAAATCCACCTTTGCTGGTGGGGTATCCTGTCCTGTTGAGCCTCTTGCAACAGCAGCGCACAGCAGGATAACACCTATCAGCCGCACCCAAGTGCCTTGATAAATTTACAGGTGAGTTTAGGCCAAACATGCAATGAACCAATCACAAAGTCAGCTCTCATCACCTTTAAGAAGCAGGTGCACCAGGAGCACAAGCGGTGGAAGCGTGGACGGTGGATTTACCAAGAGGGAACAAAGAGAAAAGATTCTTCAAGGAGACAGATCTCCTGGTACAAGAAATTAAAGCGCAAGAGCGTGCAACACAGCAAGATGTCTCCAAAGCAGCTTCATGTGTAAATTTATTTTATATGAACACCTGCAAAAAGGAAAAGAATACATGAACCATAAATGTCATGTGGATATATAACTGGTTATGTTTTACACTGAAGCACCTTGGAAATGTGTCATATTTTATAATTAATTAATATCATTATTATTATTATTATGCAGCTCCACTGGCTGAAGCTCCTGAAGGAGGAGCTGGTGGGCAGGAGGTGGGGAAGAGGAGAGTCTGACCGTGAAGCTGCACCTCAATCCGGCTGGAAACCGTCCTGAGCCAGATTGAGGTGCAGCTTCAACTTGTGTGCAAAATTATGCACAGCTTATCCAACCAGCGTCAGGCACCGACAAAAAAAGACATTCTGTTTTCTCTGCAGGTCGGACTGGTCTCGTGGTCAGATATAATGATATAAGATCATAACTGTTTAATCCTCGATTTCTGGATACCAGTAAACATGCAGACACAAACATTACAGCTGCTCCAGCTGTCATGACACTGATCTGTTAAAGACGATCTGACAGCTGTGATCCCGTCCCGTGCACACTTTGCTTTCCTTAGTGAGAATAATTTTACACACACAGACACGCACATTTAACCACATTTTAAAAATTATTTTTTGGTAAAATTTGTTCCTCGCGCTGCATTTGGCAGCTTTTCAGGATGTTATGTCTCAGATGACCCGATCAGGAAGCAGATACACAAGTTAGATAGTTTGGATAATTTTGAGTATCATCTAATGAGTATTAGGCTTCTATGGAACATTTTCATCTGTGCTACTAAAATTAAAGTTTTTCTTTTGTTAAAACACATCACAGAAAGTAGAATATTTTAACAACGTTCAATATTTAATCAATTTATTTTATTATAACACAATAAATACAGTGTCAAAAGTGGAATAGTTAGTGCAAAAGAAATCAAAGAATAGTGCATCCGAAAGAAATGAAACTGTCAAGCTTCATTAGCAGGGCCACTAAAATAGCAAGAGACCCAGAACCTTCCATGATGCAGGTTATGAGCAAATGAACAGACAGGAGGCTAATAATTATTACCTGAATATTTAACGGAGAAACCATGAAGTCATTCATGAACAACTTAGGCAGGAATTCAATCTGCCAGGACATCACCTTCAGAAACATACGAAATGGGAACATATTTGCAACGCACCATCCAAATTAGAGGAACTGTTAATGTCATTTACAGAGGACGAGACAAACAAGGGGGTCATATCAAAGATTCATAAAGCACTATAACATGAATCTAATGATAATAATATGGATATCAAGGCAAAATGGGAACCGGAAGCGAACATTATAACAGATGAAAAATGGGAGGAAACATTTAAAGCTGGGCATAAACTAATCAGTAGTCCAACATGGAGAGAATCTGATTGGAAGATAATACTTTAATACTCCATCTATCGCTTCAAAATATAGTAATAGATCAGAACTATGCAGAGGCAGTGGGGGATGATAATCCACTCAATATGTACTCACCCCTATGCCGACGTGAGGATGGGTGAAGATCTTCAGTTCACAAAACAATCCTGGAGTTTCAGCAGAAAACAGGGTTGCAGCCAATGGCAGTGAATGGGGACCACGGATAAAATGTAAAAAAAAAGAACACAAAACAAACACAAAATGTCTCCATCTTGCTCGTGTGGTGTAATCCAAGTGTCCGTGAGCCGCAGTATTAAAATTTAATCACAAAAGACGCCATTTACACCATGTTTTTAGCCGAAATGTCAACTGTAGCCTCCCAGGTAGAATGTAAACATGGTGCCGATGTATCGCGAGACTTCGTATATCTCTTAATGGATGCACGTGTGAAAATAGAGATATACGAAGTCTTGCAATACATCGAAAGTATTTTAAAGTCAACATTAAGTAATGACAGTGACCGATAAGACCCGCATAGAAACTCATCCTTATGTGGTTTATGAAAAACATGAATTGTTGCCAATTCAAGTGTTGGAGGCAGCTGTCCTGTTTGAAAAGACTCATTAAGCATATTTAAATATGGAGTAAGAAGTCTATCTCTAAACTTCTTAAGAAATTCAATTGTAAATCCATCGGGGCCAGGGGCTTTCCCTAATTGTAGATGATCCATTAATTTCTTTTAACTGTTCTGGTAATCTAGGGAGAAATTATTAGATTCCTTGTACAGGTACACTTTTTTTTTGGAAGATGTTGAGTGAACACCGTAATTATTGTATTGCTTTCTTCAGGGTGCTACAGGCTTAGGTTCCTGAAAAGTTATTACTGTCAGTGCAGAGTAATAACTGCATCACAGCGCTCAGAACGGACATGAAAAGAACGTGAACTTTAAATAAGTGTACTTGTATTTGTATCTCCAGGTTTCTGTGTTTTGTGTTGGAATAAAAAATGAGTGCCAAAAAATAAATAAATAAAAATAGTGTATCTGACTTGCTGATTATGTTTCTGTCCAACAACCATAGGGGCTGCTTCACAACACAGCCCCAACAGATGGAATCAGTTGTGACATAAAGCCTGACCAACTTCACACAAATCAGACCTATAATACTTGAGAGCTTCTCCGTGCCTCACTCATGAAATAAAACACCAACGCACTTATTCAGATTGACTAAACCCACAAACAGAAATTTGCATGAGTCAATTTGAGAAACTGGTGGTGTTCCAGGGAAGACAACTTTGACCAGGTTCCTCTTTCTGGCTGGCTCAGGTGATGAAAGGTAACCCCTCCGCCGCTGTCCTGACATGATCGTGCCGCACTAAAGTGCCTTTTCACCATCGGTGCCAGCAGAGATAAGGATGACGGATTGTTATGTGAAGCCCATTTTGACTCATTAAACTCACAATGACCCAACATATTTGAATATTGTACAGCACTATCGCTTAAGAAAATATCTGACCAGCAATTACTGGTGACAGCTAAACCTCAAAAGGACCATTTGTTTGGTTTTTGTTTGCATTGTGGTTATAAAGTTAAGTCTAGCTTCTTACCTCTTTTCAGTTGTGTCGCCCTGAAAAAGATATAATGATAACTCTCTTCTAAAATTATGTTTAAAAAATTGTTTCACTTCTGCAGCAATAAAATTAAACATTGTGAAAAGAAAACCTAAAACTAACTGAAACAATATTGTGTGCGTGCGTAAAGCTAACTAGAATAAGATAAAAAATATTTTATCCAACGCAACAACCATAAGGGGGCAATTGTGCATGTGTATAAGGAGACTCAATTGTCTTCACAAAATGTTTGTGTTTTAACGCCAATTCTGAACTTCTTAAATCTCACCACTGACAAATACTAAAAGATTTAATAACACTGTTGTTATTAAATCTTTGAATGATGTGCAGAAGACAGCGTGTGAGAGTCTTTTTGATGTCTCCGGTGTTAATCTACAATGCAGAAAAATAATAAAAATAAAAAATAAAGAAAAAACACTGAATGAGAAGATGTGTCCAAAAAACTTTTGACTGGTTAACTTGCGTAGCCTGACTCAGAGGCTTACATCGGAAATATATCAATATACCTCATGTGTGTCACTTCTACTCAGTTATATGGAAGCACAACACAAGAGAAACGTATTGGAAAGATAACAGATTGGATTACTGGAGGGGGAAAAGAAAAGAGGTTCCTTCCAGGTCAGGCGTTTACCAAGGTATTTTGATGTATTTAACATGAGGGTACGTCTATTTACAGGGAAAGTGTATTTGCATAAATGTGTTGAATGTATGTATGAATGCATTCAACTGGATTTTTTGTCTGTGAAGGAAAAAAAAATCCTAATTGAAAAAAAAGAAAGATAACAGACATGTATTTAAAACATTTGCATACACAAAATGTGGATTTGGATTATTTTAAATAATGCCCAATAAAAATATAAAATATTAGTAATAAAAAATATAAAAAGAACACTAATAGGCCTCGTCCAGGACTATTAGAATACATGCCGGCTATAATGATGCATTTTGTAAATAAACAAATATTAAATTAATAATATATTAAATGAATATTCATTAAATTAAACCTATTGAAAACATATTTAAGTGAATGAAGCTGAATTCTTTTAACTGACCCCCAATGGGCCTAAAAAAAAAAGTGTGGATACTCCACATCTACTTGTGTTAAATATGTAATTATTGTTTTTTATACTTTTAAAGAGACGAACTGACACTGTTTGCCACCTCAGGTTGATTTGATCCATGTTATAAATTGGTAATCACTGAAGCCCATCACGATTGCAACAAAGATTGCAAAGAAAGGACTGAGATACTTTTAAGACAACATCCCTAATTACCCAGACTAACCTCTTCATTCATTGCCCCCGGGGTGGGTCAGACTCTGCTCATCATTCACCTGCTGCTGGCATGAATGGCAGCAGAGGGAGAGACAAAAGGTTGTAGCAGGGTTTATACAAAACGGCTTGTTTATCAGGTAACAGTTGCAGGACCAACACCGCCCACCTGGTCGCCTTGCATGCCCCATTTCAAAACAACAAAGGAGAAGGCCTTTATCTAGTAACTGTCTCAGGACACTCATTTGATCTCAAAAAGTCCATTTAATCACTCGGCCAAGGCTCCACTTTGTAACCCTCAATTACCACTTATTACTTTTTAATAGGTCTTAATATTTTTTTATAGCTCCTAAAGCGGTTGTAATAAAAGTTGTTTTTGTCTGTTACCTGTTAGTACACATCTCTAAAAGACTGGATTAACATAAAACTTTGGTGGTGCAAAGCTCCAAACTTTGCAGAATGAGTTGGAGGAAAATAGGTGCAGCAGTGAGCTTGGCTTCGTACTTACAGGCTAATAACTTTACGGACTTATAAGGAGCCTATAGTAATGTTTATTCTGCCTGAGCCTCCTGTGTTCACTGCAATAATAAGTGTACAACATGCTGCAGAAATCAAGGGACTGAATTTAAATATAAACTCATGTTTGTATGGAACAAAACAAAATGACGACTTGTGCACAGTTGCATATTATGTTTGTCAGCAGCCACACTGTGGAGCACCACCACCGATAATCTGATCTGATCATCTCACGTCAGCATCGGGAATTAAAATTGATGCCTAAACCTCTCTGTCGGTTTCTGTTGTTCTCTGTTGAATTGTTAAAGCTGTTTGTTGTCTATTGTCTATTGTCTATTTATTATTATTCCCTATGCTTACATTATTCTACTCTTGGTTGAAGCTACTGTAATCTAACTGAACTTCTCCCCAGGATCATTAAAGTATTTCTGATTCTCTGACTTTGAAAAACTAAAGACAGGAACAAAATATGTTTAAACTTTTTCATGTGAAAGAACACAATAAAATATTTATGTAAAAACACAGAACCATTTGTTGTTGTTTATTTTCTTAAAGGCCCGCCGTGTTTTAGGTTTACAGGGGTGTACCCCTACCCCTGAGACATTTTTTGAAAACTATAAATCTATGCATTTCAGTGCATTTTGAGACTAACAATAATGACTAAAGAAATAATGGCAGCGCTGACAGATAGATGGAAACTGGATTAAAATCTGACATAAGATAAGTCATAAATACGGCCAATTTTAAATTCAGTTTGTTATTGCATTGAAATCACTTTCACCGTCAAACAAGTTGAGCAAAGATGCACAACTGCAGGATTTTTCAGTTTTTTTCTCCCTATTCCCTGTATATTTTGATAGAAGTGTCCACGTATGTAGGTTTATTCCATGTATGTCACAGCCTGACAACACACCATGATACAACAGAAGTTTGTGTGACGCAATAATAAATGTGTTTTGAGTTTGTCACACTACAGAAACATTTATCATTAACCACGCAATCAAATTTGAATGATGGGAGGGGGAAACGGTGTCGTTCATGTGTCGGTTCGACGGGCTTATTTAGTGTCGCGGGACCACGGCTCTGGCACGTCACCGAGCCACGTTTGAGATCGGACCAAAAAAAAATCCTGAACACAGATTTTGTGAAAAACACAATCTACTGGTCTACAGCAACTAACATATTTTAAAGTGTATAATGTGTTTAGAAAAATAAGCTTTTCCTCTACACAGACTTTAAGTTTCCAAGGAAGCATCATCAGTATATTAGTATCAGACTTCCCAGTATAGACTTCCCAGCATGCATTATTTGAGAGTTAAAACTACTGGGACCCTTCTTTTTAAAATAGTTTTAAGAAAACAGGTATGAAATCTTGCTGCTTTTCTCTAAAACACTTCAAGATAAGTCATGGTAA
>JAJHUR010095724.1:6839-56267 GCA_027495735.1 Lutjanus campechanus | reverse complement strand
CATGATGCTTCCACCTCCATATTTAACAGTAGGTACTGTGTTCTTTGGTTTAAAGGCTTCACCCTTCTTTCGCCAGATGAAAGCCACATCTCTGTGGCCAAAAAGCTCAATTTTTGTTTCATCTGACCACAGAACAGACGACCAGAAGCTTCCATCTTTCTTTAAGTAGGTCTTTGCAAAGGTCAGACGAGCTTTTACATGCTTTGGTTGAAGCAGAGGGGTCTTTCTTGGTCGACGTCCATAGAGGCCATTTTGGTGCAGTATCCGCTGGAGTGTCTGCCTTGATAGAGTCACACCACTTGAACTCAGTTCCTTCAGGACAGCCTTGGTAGTAGTCCTTGGATTGTTTTCAACATCCCGCTTGATCTTTCTGGCAAGCCGAGGTGACACTATTGACTTCCGGCCACGTCCCTTGAGGTTTTTGACCGTGTGAAATTTTTGGTACTTTTGGATGATGCTTTGCACCGTTGCTACTGGCACCTGAAATTGTTTGGCAATTTTTTTGTACCCTTTCCCTTCCTTTTTGGCATTTACTATGCGTGTTCTCAAGTCCTCACTGAGCTCTTTGGTCTTTGCCATGGCAAGTCTTGTGTTGACTCGAAAATGACTGAAATGTCACAAGCAAGTCGACTTTTATAGTCTGAAAACTGGTTAAAAAACAAAATACAACAACTCAGCAACATTGAGAACAATATTAAACACTTTAGATCCAGAGACGACAGTTCGTTTGAATATCCTGTAGCTATCGGTCTTTGTATCACTGGGGTATGAATAATTTTGGACAGTGTGATTTTTTGTTTTCACCCTGTTAAAGATGTTTATTTACACATTCTATCTAAACACAAATCGGTTATGGCTTCAGACTTTCTTTTGTGTCCTATTTAAGTAAAAACTGAGGTGAAATACTAATTTGTGAGTGAAAAAATGAAGAAATCCCTTGTATTTGACAGGGGTATGAATAATTTTGGGCTTAAGTGTATATATACTGTAATGGTTAACCTATAATCTCAGCTGACTCCTCACTCCTCATAACCAGCTGCTAAAGGACTACTACTACGCAAACTACTGTTCTACAAGGCTTACCTACTAGCAGTGTGTAGTCAGAGCAGGACCTAGTAGATGTACTTACATTTAATTAAATTACATAATAAATTAATTGTAATCAGTTACAGTCACTGAGAAAAAATATGTAATCAAATTACAGTTACTAATCAAAATGGTAATTATAAAGGGGTTACATCCAAATATTCTTTTTGAGTTACCTGCAGAGATCTGCCCTCTACTGAGCATATTTTTTTAATATATTTTATATTAATACAATTAATTAAATTCTATTTAGTCTGCGTATATTAATCAGTGTGTGAGGAACATAATTTCCACTCCCATTTTATTCTCAGAAGTGTGTGTGTGTGTGTGTGTCCGTAGGTAGCCATTGTGATTTATTGTGCCTGTCTGTCAATTTATTCTATTCATTCTGACAGCAATGATGACAAAACTGTCAGATTTTCATCTGTTTTGACAGACACAAAGTTCAACACATTTGAGCTTTTGTTGGGTGATAGACTTGACACCAGGCGCTCTGAGCCATGCCTATCTCTATTTGAAAGCTGTGAACAAACAGATGGGAGCGTACACCCGTATCACCAAGAGATAAGAAAAGACATAACCGCTCCAATTTTCAAAACCCATTCTCTTAAGAGAACGTCTAAAACTGTTGTAGCAGGTCACTTGCTGATTTTAACTGTTAACTGTCCACACAAGTTCAGTGCCGACAGGTATCTGAACTGCACTAACACACATAGGGCCCTTATCTTTCACCCAGCGCAATGCCGTTGTGCTGGTGGCACAGGTGGATTTGCTATCTTACACCAGCGCAGTTGCCAGTTTTGCCATGTCTGCAAGATAGCAAATGCGCCTGGTCTGTGCAACAAAACGAAGGTGTGGCTGGATGCATTTGCTATCTTGTGCTTAATGCATTGGAGTTAAAACCACTTGTGCCTTAGACCGGCTAAAACCTGGTCGAAGCGCAAAGTCTGTGGCGCAGTCTGTCTGGCTGCACAAGATAGCACCTGGTGCATTTGGCCACACACACGTCTCCACAATCACAAAACACCTTCACTCATGTTCAGAGTGTGGATTAGTAAACCGTCCTTTGAACATATTTTCCATCAGCAATAAAGTGTAAATATTAAAGTTAAAAGCATGTGGGTGTGTGTGTGTCGCACTTGGCTATGAGCTTACATCATTATATCCGACCACGAGACCAGTCCAACCCGCGGAGATAACGGTACATGTATGTGTACTGTACTTCTGTCAGAGCCTGATGCTGGGTGGATAACCTTTGTGTACTTTTGTGCACGGGTTGGAGCTGCGCCTCAATCCAGCTCAGGTGGGTGTCCAGCCGTGTTGAGGTGCAGCTTCGCGGCCAGCCTCTCTTCTCCCCTGCGCCTCACTCATCTCCTCCACAACATAATTTCAAGGTGCATTAGTGTAAAACATAACCAGTTAAAGGTCTGCATGACCTTAACAGTTCATGTATTGTATTACTTTTTGCAGGTATTCATAAAATAAACTATTTATACATGAAGCCGCTCTGGAGACGTCCTGCTGTCTCCATATATTGCGCGCCCTCTTCCGCCGTCACTACTCGAAGCAGCAGATCGATCGCTTTGTTTCCTCCTGGTAACTCTGCCATCGTGCGACCACTGCTTGCTCTCCTGGTGCACCTGCTTCTTAAAGGTGATGAGAGCTGACCTTCTGATTGGTTTATTGCATGCTCGGCCTAAACCCGTTGACACTGATGATTCTCAAGTAGAAATATGGATACTTGTGTTAAAAACTCTGGTAAAAGTAGAAGTACCGATTAAACTTCCTCACTCAAGTCAAAGTAAAAAATGTCCTCTGAAGGACAACTGCCTGTCTATGCAAAGCTAACTGAACTGCACCCAGTAATTACTAAAAATACCTACAGGTACCATTTTGCCAGAGATAATGAAAATTACTGGCCTTGTGGACACTTCACATGTAGAAGCAATGTTCATGATACATGATAACAAGCTCCAAAAATCACATCCTTTTCAGCAGAGGCAATGAAGGCTTGTCGTGTCTTATAATCCTGTCACCCACATGTGCTGTTTGGTTTGATTCGGTGTGACTCACTGCATCAGCCCTGCACAGCGGAGTTTGTACCCGCTTGAAGATGTGCATTTATTGATGAAGCACTTGCATTTAGTCAAGTGGCTGAAGGATGTATAATCATTATACTTCCTGTAAATTCTTCATAATAAAAGCCCCCTGTTACTTTGTTATCTGAAATCTTTTATCGGGAAGCAGCAAAATCAGCAAATATCCAAAAGTACAAACAGACACAGGAGATAAACTAAACTTCAAACCACAGAGATTTAGTTAGAAGAAATAAAAGTACTAAAAGCTGAACACACAGCGACTTTAAAAAAAACCAACAACAACAACTTCCTCTCTGCTTTCTTTTACATGACTTGAGTCCCGGCTTTCCAGCACACATCAGAAGAAAAAAGTGGAAAAGCAAGTGGGTCTCCTGCAATGAAAAAGGGCCAACTGCCTACTTTTTAGCTGGTTTGTCCACCTTTAAAAAACTCCCACATACGCGTTAATTTTGGTGTAAAAATTTAATGAGTCTATAGGAGTCAGGGGCCCCTAATGGTTGTGGGCCCTAATACATTACCTGCATATATAGTAGTTGTGCCGCTGCTTCTGGGGTTTCGGAAAGCAGAATAAGTCAAATAAGTGCAAGCAGGGTTGGCAAATGGGCTCCATGGTGGCAACTATTAGGCTACCGTTTCACTGTGGGAAACATCAGAGATTCTACTGTAAGCTGCCACAAGCTGTTACAAGAAGTAACACCCACGGACTCCTTTAAGGCTTCAAAATGATTGCTGTGATACGTTAATTTAATCTGTATGTCATAGCAACCCTTCCCCCTGAATACAGTATTTTTACTTATGTGCCTGACTTAAAACTTGGAGATGGAAAAATCTTAGCTTTTTGAAATGCAGTAAGTACACCGCAGGTCTTGTGACGAGAATTCATCTGCACAGGACTCGCTTCACCCTTTTCTGTTGGGGTACATCACAACATCCAATTAGAAGGTCAGCCAAACTGAAGGTGGAAGAGTGGTTTATTATAGTCAATCAAAGAGACCTGGAGCTGTGTGCTAAATTCTCACTACTTTGACTACTACTACTATCTCTGGTATACAAAAAAAAAAAAAAGCGTGTAAAACTGGTAGAGTGTGGTGAAGAAGATTATTGGGGATTCATAGAACCTGACTGGCCTATATGTCAGTTGATAAATGACAAGGAACTGAAGTACATAAAGGCTGCGTATACGTTTTGAAACAGTGTCAACATTTTTTAATTTGCCCACCTGAGCGTCGTGTTTAATTTTCAGCTGTAAAATGTCCTGCAAAGTACATTTGTTCATTGTCAAAACTGTTTCCTCAAGTCATGAGTTGTGTAAGAAATTACAATTTGATGACATGATGAAGTAATGTGAGACCATGGAAGTTGTCTTCAACCACCATTGCCATTTTCATGCTCACAAATGATGAATTTATTCTTATAAAGCTTTATTCATGTAATGTTTGGACACGTTCGCCCATCTTTCTGCCTCCCTCTGTGATGTACCTGACGCATCTGACCTATCCCGTGTTTTCCCAGAAGTCATGGCAACTATCAGCAAGAAGGAAACAGGCAGTTACCTTGAAAAAATCATGGATTTCTCTGTGTTTGAACATAGCTGGATAATGTAAATGCACAGCTCAACAAAATATATAATATAGGTCTGGGATTTTTATGGAAATTCTACATATTATAACTACAAAAAACAAATAATTAACAAAGCCCGGCTACAATTCTGAGATCGAATAAATACTGCACAGGGTTTTACGGTTGGAGTGCATAACTTCACATCATCTTCAATAAAATAATTGAGTTTGCAAAGAGAGAAATCAGTGACATTATTCATGACACCTCAAGCAACTTCAGAATGTTAATCGTTTTTTCATATTCCATGAACTCATTTGTACCAGGGTATTAAAATGTCTAATTATGGCAGAACTGCAGAATCAGATCAGGAATAACATTTCTGTCAGGTCAGGTATCCATTCACTGTGTGTCTGTCACGGTGAATACTTCCATCTCTCGTATCTGCTACATAACAGTACACTGTGGTGTCCTTTCTGCTTCCATCGCGATTTCTGATGTCGCCCCTTTTTCACTCACTCACCACAAAAAGCATTTTTCCAAATTTGTGTGGTACTGTGGGTGAAAAAAACAAAGTTGAAACAGTGAGCAAAACTTCTCTGACAAACGACCTCCCGTGAGCTTTAACATCAGATATTGATGGCGAGACGTGTTTCCAGTCCACTTTGCTTTCATATCAGACTTAAGAGTTATGCAGTCCCACAGAGGCCTAATTTTGCAAATTGCAATCTAACAAGATTTTTTTTTCTGCAGGCGGTAACAAATTTAAATACAAGAATTTGCATTTTCTGCATTGGTAAAATTGCAAAGATTGGAGTCATTTAAATAATCCAATTATAATAAAGTCCTTCTCAACTGTTGTGATTCCAAGTGACATTCCCGAGAACATGGAAAGACTGCAGCCCAGATTGTTCTGTGTTTTTCGATTGTAAGATGTTAGCACAGCCATTTTGTGAATCAAAGTTTTTATGCACCCAATGCGTTTGCGCTGAGAAGGTGGAGGAGAAGAAGGGTCCTCTGAGGTCAACCCTGCTCCTGCATTCTTTCCTGACACGGCTCATGGCAGAATTATACTAATAACATATACACAAACAATTACAGACATTATTATTGCCTTCATGATATTTAGATGCTCAGACACACAATATCACAAAATAAAAGTATCCACCTTTCAACTAAGCCTTAATCTCATTTGTAAGCTCTTTCAGCAGTACATATTTCACAGTGTTTCTCATTAATTAAACAGCTCTTGGTGCACATTTTGAAGGGCATCAAAAATCTGCTTTTGTTTGTTTTTTTTCAAAACCATATTACATTTTAAGCTCTTTTTATGATTGGAGCGGCAGATGAAGTTGCACATCTCAGCTATTATGTGATTATGTTTCTTTTATGATGACTTTGTTTGTGTACCTGGCAGAAATCAAATTTCTCCTGGTCGGATTTTTAAAAAAGTTTGACTTGATCAGTTTAATCAGCTCTTTAATTTGCCTTGATGCTTGATCCTTCATCTAATACCGCATAAGTGGAAGCAGAAAACTGCATTTAGCTTTTATTGTACGGTTAATGGTAAATGGTAAATGGACTGTATTTATATAGCGCTTTTCTAGTCATAGACTACTCAAAGCGCTTTTACAACTACGAGTCACATTCACCCCATTCACACACACTTTCATACACTAATGACACAGGTGGCTTCTTCTACAAAGACCCAACCTGTGCATCAGAAATCATTCATACACAGTCACACACCGGTGGCGCAGTTCGGGGTTCAGTGTCTTGCCCAAGGACACTTCGACATGTAGACTAGGGGAGCCAGGAATCGAACCACCAACCCTCCGATCGGGAGATGACCCGCTCTACCACTGAGCCACAGCCGCCCCCCCATTTACTGATGACATAACTGCAAATCAATGTTACTTTACTTCTACTTTGTCAAGTTAGTTTTACTTTCTTATTATTATAATCAATATAATAATTTTTATCCTTAATTTCCTATACTATTGAGGATTATTTTTTAAATTTCTATTTCACCTAATGTGTCTACTTATGTTTTTATCGTAGGAGTTTTTATCTTAGTTTAAATGAGAAATCTTTAGTGTAATTTATCATAGAATGACCATGATATACCATCATTCTTTGACAATGCTTCAGCCACGCTCACCTTGTTTGAAATTTCTATTCTGGTCCCGGACAACTGTTTTAGTTTTCATGTTTCACATCAATTAGAGCTCAAATTAATGCTGAATGTTTGCCGAATGAGTAAATGTCTGTTTATGAGCCGTAAGAAATCACCAGAAATCTTTTAGGAGTAGATGTTTATAACAGTTAAATTAATATGTTAATGGAGTCTGGTGGGAAGTCACTGAATCCAAACTCCAGAGTCTGTATTTTAGGAGCAGTGTGCTTTTGTTTTCAGGATAATGCACTTAGCTTTACATTGACAGAGAATTCACAGTTATAAACAGCTGCATTAAATAGGTTCAACCTCTTTAATATACCACCCATGGCTCCAACTTGCGAATTGGATCCACATACTCAATTTTGGGCACAGAATTGCTACATATTGCTCCTTTAACCTAGGGCAGAAAATGTTTTAAATAGGAGAAAATAAAGCAAACTTCACTGGGCATTTTGATTTTTTAGTATCAGTGCCTTTCAAATGTGTTTTGTTTTGTTTTTTCATGGTATTTTACAAAATAATGTCATTAGCATTTCCTGTCCCCTCTGTACTGGCTGTTCTGACCACCAGCAGCTGTCATGAAACACAACATTTGAGTCTCCTCGCTAACTGCTGTTTACCACTCATGCAGGCTCATATTGTCAGCTATCTTTAGGAAAGTCTTTTATCGTGTGAAAACAGAACCTTATGTAAGCAGTCTAGGTTCATTTTGTGATTTGTTGGGTTTTCCCTTCTTGTTGAAATCTGCTGCCAGATGGGGCTAAGCACCTTGTATTGTGCGGTTTGTATCCCACACACTGCTCACTCATTTGCCACAACTAATTCAGTGTCTGAGGTCCTTGATTCGCAATCATTGGCTCAACCAAATTGCTGCTGTTTGCTGTGCTTACGCTATTGATTATCGCTGCAACCCACATTGAAAACACATTGCGCCTTGTGGGAGGATCAACACTGAAAAAGTACTGAAGGGCCTTTCATGCATGTACATCAGTGATGTGTTTGGTTCCTCCTGTACCTAATGGCTTTTTATCTCAGCAGGAAACTTGATCAAGGGGAAAAATTTCAATCAGACGTTGGAGGTAACCAACGGGGGACCAACATTCAACAGCACATTAAAATCGAGTGTAAATAGCTAATGGTCAGTGTTACTCATCTGGAATCTGCACCCCCGGCACAGTCTGTATATGAGCAGGTTAACTTCAGAGTATCATATCAAAACATGTCAACAGCCTGACGACTGACCAATCAGATCACAGATAAAACATCAGAAGTCATCAGTCCTGCGGCATCATGACAAAAATCCTCCAGAGTTGACAATAATGACAACACAACTACCTGGTCAGGTTTAGGGAAAGATCATGGTTTGTGTTAAAATAAGTATGTTACATATATCACATGACATCACAAGTGACATGATTGAAGTCACATACATAACAACACTTGAGCAACTTAAAACTTTAAAAAATATATAATGAGAAAATAAATGAATCCAGGCAGAGGGCAGGGTCTGTGCAGATACAGCTGCAGCCACGCACTTCTAGTGGGTCATAAGTGATGATGGAAAGAGATAATATGAGTCTATACATATTTTTTAGGAAAATGTTGCATATTATACCTTAAAGAATATTCAAACGAAGTCAGCTTTTGGGGAAATGCAACCTGATTTCACACTGCAGTGGCCAATCATCAGACTCTCTCTGCAGTCAGTCTGAAATATCACTGCACACGGGTGCAGCTGGACTTCATGGTGATGCTCTACAGTTGTGTCAGTGCCAATGGTGCCTGAAGTAGGGGAGACACAGGGTCATTGCCACATCTGATGAAGAGACCCGTACCTCTACCCTGCCCCTGTAGGCTATATAACTATTGAGGGTGATTTATTTATTGTATGTTGTAAGAGTGTATAAGTGTTTTACTCTTTAACAATTTACTCTAATGATCAGAGAGGCTGCTTTCAGTTTCGTTTGTGTGCACACAGTAATGCCACTGCGGCAGATGTTGTACATTTTTTGCAGCAAAACAAAAAACTGTAGTTATAAACGTGACATGGCAGAGGAAACTCTCCAAAGGACAGAGAATTATATAACATAAAGAAGTTGTGCCATGCCGTGCTTAAATCCGCATACAGTCTCTTACTGGGGAGATGCAACCCTCAGGAAAAATAAAGTCACCAAAGCAGGAGTTACATTAGTAATGGCAAAAACTCCTCAATTATCATCATACACACGCACACACACACACGATACACAGTGTTATGAGTTGTTGTTCAACTCACGGTGTATCTGATCCACCAGCTAGCACTTATTTAGTGAGAAATCCTAAGTTTTGAAATGGTTCGCCTCTCATTCACATGGTCTTCTGCCACAAAAATAACACGGCTAACCAACAGAGTCTGGTACAATTGAGGTGACAGAATCCAAAACACAAAGTTTGTACCAAAATATATTTGATGCCGAATTGACAAGAAGACTGTTGCCATATGAACCCTTTTATCTTGTGTTTCTGATTTTATGCAGTTTTACAGACATGTGAGGAATTGTTAATATGTTATGTTTCTTAAAGGGAGTGTGGCGTAATATATAAAAAAATTTTTTTTAACATTTTGTCACCACTACAGAAACACTAGATAACTGCTGAGGTATGGTAAGTTTGTCTGATGTTGATCGTTTTTTGTGATTGGTTTGATTGATGGTTTAATGGTGTGTTTTGATTACTGGCGGTGGCTGATCCGGCTAATTATCAGCTAATTGCACTTAGTTCCTAACAGCAGTATGCAATAAATGATTGCCCTTTGTGTGTGTTTATCGTCACTTACCACAGCACACAATGAAAAACTACTTTTATATATATTAACTTAGTCTTATAGTGAAAGAGCAGCTATGTTGGTCATAATTATAGGCTCTATATTGCTAGAAATGGCACTTTCAGGTACTATTAACTACAAATGTTCCCGCCCATACCTTAATCAAACTTATACAGTGTTCGTACACAAGACACACACTTCTGAAATTAATCCGATGCCCTTGATCCTTTCTTGGGTTGTTTCATGTACCCAGCTTCAACATCTGGGTCTGGCTGCAGTTTGTGCTGAAAAATAGCGATACCAAGTAGATTTGGTTTGTGGTACCTCGAACTTGCATTGTATCAGTCTGCTTTCTTTCTGCCGCTGCCTCCGTTATCTCTTTTTGTATGCTCATGCTCACAAAAACACAAAGATGGGTGAGGTGTGGCAATTACACACATGAAATAGATTAATTTGTGTTCTTATCATCAGAATAATCATCAGAACCCACAATCAAAGTAAAGAATTTTCTCTTTGTTTTGGAAATTAAGTTTCATTTCATTTCATTTATTATACAGGAAAAGATTTAAAGTAACATAATAAAAATCAGTTACAATTAATCAGGCCTGACTGAGTTAAAACTGGTTTACAGCAGGTTCCTGTTCTGCAGCACATGAAAGACAGAAACACATCACAAAAACAGTGACATTCAACAAAAACATAGAAACAAACAGCAACATGAACATATAGACAGGCAAGAACTGGAGTGAACTACCCACAAATTTTGTGTTAAGTCAGTGGTTGCAGGTTATATCCTTCCATAGCGTTTGTATGTCTGTTTCTTCTTGCAAACAAAGACAAAATGAAGACAACATAAAGACACATTTTCTGTATTTCTAAATATTAAACTTTTGCCCTTTTTCTATTCTGCTTTTCACACCGTTGTGTTGAGTGTAGTTGTATCTGTACTAGCGATCGTGCGTAGCATTGTTACCTCCGTGCAGGGTGCACACTACCTACAAACAGTTTGAACAAGACATGGGTTCAGAATATGAAAGAGAGGTCATTCAGACTGGTAGTATCATTGGACACACAGCGCATGAAATGTCTCTCCTCCAGCTCACTGGGCTTCAAATGAAATAACAGCTATGTCGGAAATAACTCACCACTCACTACATAGTAGTAATAAGTTTGCTAACAAGTTTGCTATTTTTTAAGCTGTTTGAAAGTATAGTGAGAATTATTACACCCTGTAGCATGGCGAGACAGCTTCGTAACTTCTCTGATTTTTTAATTCTGTGTCCTCTGGAGAGTTTCCTCCATCCTGTCAAGTTTATATCTATAATTTTTTGTTTTGCTGCTCGAATTTGGCACATTTTTTCTGCAGTGACTTACTGCGCGCAAGGAAATGAAACTGAAAGCAGCCTCTCTAATCAATAAAGTAAATTGTTAAAGAAAACACTCATGCAAGAAATCACCTGGAAAGCTTGTGCTGCTCATTTAAAAGGTAATATAGCATACAGGGACAGATAGTGGTGCAGGTGCAGGTCATTTAATTCAACTCAAAGCTCATCCATGTACACATATCACGTGACACAGTAAGGCAGCAGTACTTGGATTAGTAACTAACTTACTTTTTTGAAAATTGAAAACTGCCCAACACTGCTCCTCTACACTAAAATCCCCAGATAGTGAGTGGGGAGTCGTGAATGAGTGACTAATTTCAGACATAAACACTGACTATGACTTTTACTTGTTGAGTCTTTCAGGTTTCAGGTGTCACATCTACTCTTAGTGCAAGGGACTTGTAGACCTTATTACTACTGGGTGTGTATAAAATAGGTTACAGTTTCTGCACAGTTTATCACATGTGGTTGCACAAAAGACATCCTCAAATTAAAGCTGAAAGTCACCACTTAATCTTCAAAGTCATGGCATTAATTGTCGCAAATCCATACAACATACTCATTTTATACAATATACTACAGTATATAGCCTACTACATACTAATTGTCATAGTATACTGTTTTAGCAGTTAGTATACAAAAAAATCCAAAACACTCAACCACTTTATAGTAACAGGAATTGATACATACGAGTGCAGATGTCCATCAAACTGTAATTTCGAAAGTTACTGCCCATTTAAACTTACAATCTTACATCTCACAATTTTAGCAGATGCTTTCATCTGAAGCAACGTACATATGAGTGCCATGAAGCAAAGTCTTCTCTTAAAGACTGAGAGGACCTCTGCCGATCGGACGTGGCTTGGTAGCAGGCTCCACTATCGAGGAGCCACAAACTGGAGGAGTTTAGCCAGCAACTTCGGGTTCTGTTGTGATGGTTGAATCAGGCGTGTTTAATTGGCAGAGCTACAGTGAGCTGGAGGTAACATAGACCTGGAGGAGGGAGTTCAGGTAGGCAGGAGCGGTTTTAATTGCTACTTTGTAGGCATGTGTCAGGGCTTTGAATTTGATGCGGGCAGCGATTGAAAGCCAGTGGAGTGATCTGAACAGCAGGGTGACGTGCTGTTTCTGGCTAATTGAAAATCAGGCATGCCATCGCATTCTGGATCATCTGTAGGGTTTTGAAAATGCACGCGGGGAGGCCTGCCAGTAAGGAGATGGAGTAGTGAATGCATTATATTACAAGAGCCTGAACCAGGAGCTGTCCTGCGTACTAGGTAGGGTCTAAACTTCCTGATGTTGTAAAGGGAAAAACTTCACAAACAGAAAAGGACATCTCTCTTGTGACATTTAATACTTGTTTTCCAAGATCTTTCTGGAGGTGTTTCACCTCCAAACATCATTTATATTTATTTATTTCCAGCTGTGAGCAGCTCCTCAATTTCTTTTGTGCACTGCATTGTGGGGGAACAGTACAGAAATTCAGCCTTTGCTGCAAGGACAGAAATTTGTACAAACAGAGAAAGTGAATAATAAATAAGAGGTATATAGAACTATCAAGGATAGTACATGCAGTGCAGTACAGTACAACATATTAACAGAAAAGTACATTATAATCTGTACAGTCTTTTTTTAGACAGTTGGATTTTGCCACTTTTCCAGTGTGAACACATTATATAATAAAAATGCAGCTCTTAGGGCCATACCATTTCCAGGTATAGTTGGATATAATGACAAGCTGCGTGACATTTGTTTTTATTCACTATCAAAGCACAGCATACTGTATCTGCCCCCTGGGTGAGCTCTCTCTGTGGTGATCCTCTTGACCCTGCCTCATGGGAGGTGCGAGGCAGAACTGCTGCAAGTGAAGCAAAGACATACAAGAGCGTTTTCTTGTCTGCAAATAGAGCAAAACACCTCATATAATACTCTTACAATGCCTTCTGATAAAGATGTCCTGAGCAACATCCAGGCCTAGTCAGTGTTTAAAAAAAATACATAAAGAGGGTGAAATGAATCGTCTGAGAGGCTTTATTTATTTATCCTTAGCTATCCTAATTGACTATTCCTACAATATGTTTGTGTGCATCGGTCAGTAGCTTGTGTAGCTGATTTTCTCTATTCCCAATTTGAAAGTTCCCTAAGTCAATGTTGGTACGTATACTGAGACATTCCCCTCACTTATCTGATCAACATATGAGCTGCCCGCATCAAATTCAAAGCCCTGACATTTGCCTACAAAACAGCAACACAAACAGCTCCCACCTACCTTAACTCCCTCATCCAGGTCTACACTCGCTCCCGCTCACTACGCTCTGCCAATGAAAGATTCAACCACCACAAAAGGGCCCAAAGTCGCCAGCTAGTCTCTTCCAGTTTGTGGCTCCCTGATGGAGCGAGCCACCGATCGACAGTCCCTCTCAGTTTTTAAGAGAAGACTGAAGACCCAGCTCTTTAATGAACACCTTTGCACTCAATTGACTGCACAAGATATACTGTAGGATATTTATAAAGGAAAAAAATCCAATGAATCTCATGCATTCTATGCACATTGCCACTGGCACTGCCTGTAGGCACCCACAACCTGTCAGACTTGAACTTTGCTTCAGAGCACTTACTTGGGTTGTTCTCTCCTGACTAGATCCTTACTTGTGTATCAGCTCACATGTGTTTATCACTTTGGATAAAAGCATCTGCTAGATAAAACTGTAAGATTGTAACAGTGTGATAAAGTCCCTTTCCAGTTTGTCAGTTCTGAGGTTGTCAAAAGACTTTGCCTGTCCCAAGATTGTCAAAATCAGATTTGCACATGGGGGGCTCTGTACTCAGTGTACTACAGTGGATAAAATATGGCGCAGTGCCCTTTAGGTACCCTTCCAATGGACAAAAAGTGATGGCAATCAGCTGGTGTCCTTTTTACATTTTTTTGTCCCTGCCCCTTAGACAGTCTGAGTTCACCACTGCCTGCCTGCTCACACAGGTTTTCAGGAGGGAGGAACTTAAATTCCTGACCTGCCTGACCATTCAAGAAGAAGAGGTGCACTTCCCAAGTAAAACGTCTTTGTTTTTTCTTGCTGTACTGTTCATCATCTCTAAAGTAGGGTATGTTTAACTGAACTAACAATATGTATGTTTTAATTTTGACTCTTGAGAAAGTGAAGTTGGCAAAAAGTAGCCAACAATTGATTTACCTTTTTTCAAATGAGGGGACAATGATGCCACCTGGGTCACAATGGCACTGATTCCAGAGACCATCCCTGATTGGCCAGAGGCCACAGGTGACATAGTATGAAGACATCAAACTGGTTGGTCTCTTTTTTCGCCTGGAAAATGGAGGAGGGCCAGTGTTTTGTGGACTGTATTTTCTTCCAACTTATCTACAGAGGACTTATTACTGTATGAATTAAATCAAAACAAACAATATTTCCATAACAACAACAACAACAACAACAACAAGTGTTTTAGTTGCGTAAACCTACCACAATTGAGTTTAACTGCTTAACTAGGTCAGATAAATAAAAAATAAATTGTAATTTAAATATAATGGCTTTGTTTTATCAGTTTTTATTTTTTTAATCAATCCTAAATATTTTAGAGTAATTTCAAATTTACAAAATTGAAATATAAAAATGTTTTACTTATCTATTTTTAATAACCTCCCACAGCCCAGCTGTAGTACTTTCACAGCCTGTTGATGGGCACACAACTTCAGTCACTGGTGAAAGAAGTATTCAGATCCTTCATTTAAGTAAGAGTAGCAACACCACACTGTGAAAAGTTACAGTCCTGCACTTAAAAACTACCTTATATACTGTTGGGTGGTTTAAAATTAAATCAACAACAATGCATTGGACAAACAGCCCTATTTTCAACTTTGTGACTGTTTTCCAGCTAATCCAAGAGAGGTTTTAAGTAGTTTATTTAGCTTAAGAATTAGAAGAATTTTCTCAACCATGAAGGAACACTTAATCCCTCTGTTTATCAGAGAAAGTCATGTTCACCAAATTTGCAGTTATAGTGCTTTCATTGGACAGAAAGGGTATGAAAAAATGTGATCTGTAAAGCAGCTAGTAGCTGTCAGACAAATGTAATGGAGTAAAAGGTGCAGTTATGCCTCTGAGATGTAGCATAATAGAAATATGATGTTGCACTTGTACTCAAGTACTCTAAAGTATAAGTACGTGGATGTTGTATTTAAGTACAGAACTTAAGTAAACGTATTTAGCTACCTTGCACCACTGGTTTTGTTGTGGAATAAGCTTTTATTGGCAGAAAAATGAGCCAAATTCTTCAGAAATGTGCAGTGTCTCTGTCAGAATTGCTTTCTTAAATTATAGTGCCAACTTGATTGGAACCAAAAGATTAACTGAGAGACAACACTAAAGAAACTTGACTTGGAAAAATCTATTAATGAGGAAGGATCAAAATAAAAGCTAAAACACACCATCCACATCTCTTTTTCTGTGTCCTCTTTGTGGTATAATTAATCGTGTCCAATAAGCTAGCTCTACATGTTAACTGTTAACACCAGCAGGACAGCAGTACAAAGCTTCTTTCCCCTGCATAAAGGATGCCCCACAGCAAACAGCTCTGATCCAGCCATAACTTCTGAAGCAACAACAACATGATCGTACATGAAATCCAATTTCATGTCAGACCGTAAACCAGAGCACCTCGGTTCACACCTTGACGCTCGCTGTCAAGCAGTGGTCCTGCAGGAGCATATAGGAAGAGAGGCACACAAAAAGCTGCATACATTTAAGTCTTTGAATTGTGTTAAGCCGGAATGCCATCAGATTTCTTAGAGCCGGTTTGAAGCATAATTCAGACAGCAGATGAAAGAAAATTTCTCTATAATTCATCATCATTATTTTTTGCACCTGTGAAAGTGTCAAATGAACTGCGATGCACTCCATGGTGGGGCTTTTTATCCTCTTTGCATAAATCACATTTTGTCATGTCTACAAAAGTTTTACTTGTGAGCTTGTACATTTGATTTTCTGTATTTATTTTAAAAGCTTTACTTCAAAATGCCATGTATCATAATTAGTTATTAGTTAATTAGTTGACACTGGCAGACAAAGAACTAAGCTACTTCTTTCAAGGCAAACCTATTGGTAAATTTAAGTCTGATATTATCTCGAGTTTTATTTTCTCTCCATTCTGAACTGAGCCTCTAGATGTCTATGCATGCATATGCATATGCTCCTTGGTTTTCTCATTTTACCACACTGATACATTTTTTTCTGAAATAGAAAAAAATCATATAGTAGCATTAACTTGTGCCAGAGTCTTTTCAATTTCTTCTCTTTTCCACCAAATAACAACTAGAACTCCAGCAGTCCTGATAATAGCGTGCATTCACTCTCAGCCTTTATGAACTTTCATAATCACAGAGCCTCATTATGGTAATGTAATCTCTCAGTCGGCCCTACTGCACTGCTACAGATCACTGCGCAAAGATAAATGTGTATTGAAAAGGTTTAGGTTGTTTCACCGATCACGGCTCTGACCCCTACCTCCAATCTCCCAAGTTTAATTGCAATATTCCCTTATCTCTGCAGCATTTGCGGAGACACTGTTTAAACATTCACATTCTGCTTGTGTTTATGCTCCATTGTAAGACCTGACAACATTTATGTGTGCACAGAAATGATCAGTGCACAAGAACAGATGCAAAACCATAGATAAAATATGCTCTTACTTTCAGGCGTATGATCATGATTTAATTGGCTGTAATAGACAGTGGTTTTAATTTAGCATCATACCCGCTGAGGACCTGCTTTCCTATGGCTCTGTGAAAGGTTAGAAATGAAAAAGTAGAGGATTTGACTCAAGCACTTTACCAAACCCCAAGAGGTAAAAAAAAAAAAAAAAATCTCATCTGTGTGGGCTGTTAATTAATTGCAATGCATATCAGTGTCAGTGCTACTTCACAGGCCAGCTGGTCATAATTATTATAATTATGGTTTGGGCTAAAATAACTATGTTACGGATGTCTTGTGACGGAAGTGGCGCAAGAAAAGTCACGTATAATAAAACTTGAGTTACTCAAAACATTAAATAACTGAAAATTTGCTTTTCGCTTCCCACGAGAGTCGAACCGCGGTCGCCTGGGTGGAAGTCCTGTGTTTGAGCTGTCTCTCTCCTTATACTTCTCCTGTCATACTTGGTATGCACACTAGGGGTCGCCACATAACAATCAACGGATTTATCAGTCAGAATAAGCTGCATGCATTTTTGACCAACACCTGTGTTTAAGCCCTGCGATGAACTGGCGACTTGTCCAGGGTGTACCCAGTCTCTCGCCCAATGTCAGCTGGGATAGGCTCCAGCCCCCCACGACCCTTCAAGGATAAGCAGTTATGAATGAATGAATGAATGAATGAATGAATGAATGAATGAATGAATGAATGAATGAATGAATGAATGAATGAATGAATGAATGAATGTTTTTCTGGTGAGAATGGCCTGAAGCAACACAGCAGACACTTTAAACCTGGATCAACCCTTATTTGTACAGAGTCATTGTGATTGGCCAGTTAAGTGCTAACCCTTCAATTAAATACAGTTAGTGACATGCAATGGTCAAAATTTGTTATTTAAACCTAAATTATAATGATATAATATTAACCTACTGCAGCCTTAACCCTGGATATAAGAATTTGCATTTTCTTTTGAGTTTAGCCTTTTAATTGCTCTCTCAGTTTCATCAATACTGAGGATGAAGAAGCTTGAGTCCTACGCGGGGATGCAGTGATCCGAACGAAACTCATTAAGCTGAGAGTACACTCAGCAAAAATATAAACGTAAATCTTTTTGCTCCCATTTTTCACAAGTTGAAGTAATGATGTAAAACTTTTTCTTGTGAAGTTTTAGAAGTTTTATATCTCTCAAATCTATTGCATAATTTTTTTTCTGCATTGGTGAGATCCTCTCCTTTGCCAGGATAATCCATCCACCTGACAAATGTGCCATATCAAGATGCTGATTGAATACGATTATTCGATTTGAGTTAGGTGCGATTTGAGGTAGTCACAATGAAATTTAATAACACAACCCAATGCCAGAGGTATCGCAGGTTTTGAGGAAGCGTGCAGCTGATGCGCTGAAAGCAGGAATGTCCTCCAGGGCTGTTGCCTATGAATCGAATATTTATTTCACAAAACATTTCTGAGAATTTGGATGTAAATCCAACCGGCCTTACAATCGCACACCATGTGGAGCGCATCCAGCCTAGACCTCCACATTCAATCACACTGGCAGCGGATACAACAGTTGGTTTGTGCTACCAAAGAATTGCTGCACAAACTGTCAGGAAGCTCATTCAATTCATCATTGTAACCAATTTAAGTTGGCTAATGTTCACCTTTGATGGTGTCTGGCACTTTGGAGAAATGTTCTCTTCATGGAAGAATCCCAGTTTGCCAGGCAGATGGCAGTTTGTATGGTGTCAAGTTTGCCCCATGGTGGTTGTGGGGTTATGGAATAAGCATGCATAAGCTATGGGCAAAGGATGTAGGTGCATTTTATTAATGGTACATTGACTGTGATGAGATCCTTGGGCCCATTGTCATGCTACCATTGCTTCATGTTGCAGCATGATCTTGCTCGGCCTCATGTTTGAAAGCAACTGTACACAATCACAATTCCTGGAAGCCAAAAACTTTCTTGTTCACGCACTGCCTGCATACTCACCAGCCATGTCATCCACTGAGCATGTTTGGGATGCTCAGGATCATGTGTACTCACTGCCAGGCCCGCTGGCAGGAACTTCACACAGCTATTGAAGGGCAGTGGACCAACATCCCAGAGGCCAACAACCTGATCAACTCTGTGCAAAGATGTGTGGCACTGCATGAGGCAAATATTGGTCACACAAGACCCTGAGAGTTTATCTGTCAGTCCTGAAAAAAAGTCCCAATGTATGTTGTTACTGTGACCAGCCTTGGGTCGCTGAAACAGCTGCTGCTGTTCTCTTTCTTACAAGGACAGTCTTAATTGAACCCCCTGAAGAAAGGTAATACAATCCAATGCAACAACCTCGCAATACCGTCGTGATGTAGTTGACACTTTGCCAGAGATGTCAAGGTTCAGGAGAGCTGGCGGCAGAAAACAGCATCCAGATTCAGACGATGCAAACATAGCAGGTAGAGTCAGTGGTTGGCTGCTACACAGTCAGTACCGGGAAGACAGGCATTAAATCAGACAGACAGCTCAGTACTGTAGCTGCAGGAGCATGGCAACATACAGCATAGACCAGTCATTTCCAAAGACTGGGTCGGGACCCACTGGTGGGTCACAAGAGATTTTAAATAAAGACTATTAAATTTAGCAAATTTAAGATTTATATCTGCAGTAAATCTTTTATAAAGTATTTAAAATGCGTACTGTATATTGTTTTCCTGATGAGAAGAAATAAAAATGAGATGGTTTGTTAACTCAGCCTAAATGAATTTATATGTCATTTCTAAAGTTTTAACATGCGTATACAGTATGTTGTCAGAATAATTTAAGGTGATCCAGGAGTGGCAGTCAAATGGTCAGGAACATTCATTTGTGGATGAAGGAACTCTTCCTAGAATTTATTGATAAGGTCTGTTGCGAATTGGGTCGCGATGGTTTGTCGTTTTTGAAAAAGGAAAAAAAAAGTTTGGGAAACACTGGTATAAAGCTACTGCTGACTTCTGTCTTCTACAAGTTAAAGACAAGACATGTGAAAACATCACTTTTTCAAGTTGTACCAGCACATGTTTAGAATCTAAAGCCCATCAGAAATTGTACCGGAGATGCACAGAGCTATAAATGGCTAATGGTTCCTGATGTGTGGGCAGAATCTGTTGTTCCTGCACACATTTATGTACCTTGACATAAAAGAAATCTCACACTGAACAAAGCCTGAACACAAACCCATTCTTAAGATACCATATATTGGTCCTGTCCTGCTGCTTCTTTGTTACATGGCTTTGTTAAATACTCAATACTGATTGGCCAAGTACGGCATTCCACCTCAACTGACTTGGGTGGTAATTCTCTGTCTGTTTTTCACTGTGAGCGACAACTTTTAAATCATAAAAAATATTGATTATAGCAGCTTTGGGAATGTTGCATCTATCTGTGCTTGATTTTTGGATTCTCAATAATTTGGTTGTTCATTCAATGTCAAAGGAGCATTTCAATGTTTCTCCTGTTGTTTCTATTCATGTTAACATTCAATTAAGGTTGATTATGGCTGATTGACATGCAGGAGAGAGTAACCATGGTGACTTCTGTGTCCAGGTCTCTCATCATCTGTGTGTAGGTGTTTTCTTGGTTTCTCACAATTTCCACAGCAATGTTCTGCAATAACAAAGAATGATGAAAAACCTGGATCAGGTGTTGTACTGGCCCCAGTATACTGGTTTCTGTGAGAGTAATCCAGGCACCACAGCCAAGGTTCTCAAAACCAGGCGTATTATCTATCTATCTATCTTATGTTTCAAAGATAGAAAAAATCTTATCTTCTTCTTAATTTAGGAAATCCTTGTCAACGGCTGTCACTTCACTTGTCATGGCCTAGCTAGCTGCTGTACTCAACAAGTAAAGATGGGTGTCCAGTTTTAGCTTTGATGATTCAGAGACATTAATCTAGTCATGGAGAAGAGGAAATTCTTTGGGACTCTTTGGAAACTTTTTGGTGAGTTTTCTTTCCAATTATTGGCACAGGATAAAGATCTGAACAGATGCAGCATGGCAATAAAATTCATAATTAATCATCTCGGCCAGTTGATATGTAAGGCATAATCAACCAGTGGGTGTGGGTTTAACGGTTTGAAGGCACATTGTGGAGATGAGGAATTGCCCGACAAAGCGCTTGCCTCCTCAAGGTGACTTCAAACCATTTAATGCACACCTAAAAGTTGATTATCACGGTTATACCATAGTCATTTGCCAACAATTTAACATAAAAGCTCTCACAAGTTTGTGGTAAAGTTTTGCAAAATTGAAAGTTATGAAGCAAGAGGTTACTATTACCAGTGTCAGTTCCTTGTGCTGTGTCCAGTTCCTTGTGTCCAGTTGTTTTTCTCCATTTCTCTCTCCTCTGCAGCATCCCATCTGTCGAAATTGTTGCGTTCTGCAAACAGATTGAAAGAAATGTTATTATCTTTATCATGTTGCTGCTGCTTAATGCTGTGTTTGAGATCGTTGAAATTTTCAACTTCTGACCTCAAAGAATTCCAAACGAATACCATGGCTGACCATGACAAATTCATGAGTTTCGTTGGCAAGTGTTCACTCATTTTAACCCTCAGCAATGCAGCCTCCTTGCATAAACGACACAGAGGAAGAAAAATGATGCATGGACAGATGCTGCTACACATTTTAATTTATGGCAATTAACACTGGTGATTGGTTCAGACATCAGTTTACATGCAGAACAGGTTTTAGTGTATGATAGTATTATTTTGGGCTTCAGTGGGTTCTGCCCTTGTTGTGTGACATCAGACAGTGACTTCTTTATGAAGTTGGAGTAGATACATTTGCCCTGAGTTCGCAGGTGAACTTCGACTTTGAATGTGGTTCCATCGTAATTTTTCTAGTAGGTCAGAAATTTACAACTTTCGAGTTCTCTGGAATGCAGCGTAACTCAGGTGGCTTATGCCGGTTGATAATGAGTAAGTCCTGGCAGCTGTGCTCTTTAATGTTGCTATGGTTACAAGTTGGGGAGCAGGTGGATTTCAAATGGTGATTAAACTTGAACCAAACTACATGTGTGTTAAATGATGTTAACACATACTTGCCCGCCAAGCAGAAAAGTGTATTCACCCAGACCATGGATTAAATACCAGTTAATACACTGTTCAGGAAATTTAAAGTGTCATCGTACAGTGTGATCAGTCATCAGTCACTATATGTTGGTGCTCATGTCATCATAAAGACCAGTATTGCTGCTGCAATTTTTGGCAGCTAGTTTGAATTTAGAACAGCAATTTAGGATTCCTAACTTAGGAAATTCTTCAGTTAGGATGGTTTTGTAATAGCTTAATTCTTATCCTAAATTAAGACAGGATTTTTTTTTCAGAAATGGTGCTAGGGAACATGTTTCCGTGATACCAAAAATCCCGAATATCACCCTAAACTGAGATAAGACAGTATTTCAGATGTAGGAGTTTCTGTAATGAGGCCCCTTTTGGATACAGATGTTTACAGATGCAATACATACCTCGAATACACCAAAACCCTAATCAAAATAGCACATACAAGTGGGCATGTGAACACCCTCGCAGAGGGCAACTACAGGAGTGGTAAGGCATGACAAGTTCTGAAAAAACAAAAACAAAACAGAACACACACGGTACTTTCATTTTGCTTTTCTGATGTCTTAGCTTCTTTCAACAGAGATGTGAAGAAGACATGCGAGGATGTCCCCTGTCCATTGATGCTGGTGTACATCTCTATTAATTTAATCCAGTGTATGGCAAGAGTGTCCCATTATATATCGAAATGATAACTAATTCAAAGAAATAGAGCAATACTTTATACCACACTCAGGATTGGGTATTAACGGAATTACATTTTTTTTAAAAATCTTATTTGCTCTAAAATTCAGGTGAGGTATGCATTTCCCATAAACAGATTTTTTTTTAAATGTGAAACAGTTAAACAGTGTGCGTGTATGTGTGTGTGTGTGTGAGAGAGGTGTGTGTGTGTGTGTGTGTGTGTGTGTGTGTGTGTGTGTGTGTGTGTGTGTGCAGGGCTATTTGGTTGCACTGCATTACATCATACAGGTGTTTCTGTTTTTTGTGTATAGCTTTCTGGTCATAATGCCCATGAGTGAAGCATTTTCTAGACCTTGTTATCACTGTTTTGCAAAAGCATTGGGCTCTATTTTTGAACAAACCTCCACATTTTAAGGCCTGTTTTGCAATAAAGTGGGAGCACCGTGCAACCCAGTTTCTCTATCGTGGAGAGCAGGTGTAAGTGACAAAGATAATCAACATTTGCTCTTGTGGTATGTCATGAGCAAGTTATACAACCTTGGGATCTGTAAAATCAACATCCTTTCATATTTCAAGTCTTCGAGGAAGTGGCTCACCTATGTTTACTAAGGTCACATGTCTGATCTATATGGAGCTATATTGCCTCTAGATAGTCAATAGAGCTGCCTGTACAATGCTGGAGCAAAATCAATTTTCTGATGCAAGAAAAACATCAAATCTAAACATGATCTATCCTTTTCTAACTTTGACCCTGTCCATCTCTGATACACGCTGGAATCCATCTTCACTTGGATCAGAAAATAATCTCCACTAAAATCTACAAACAAGAAAAGTCGTCCATTTTACAGATTGGTATTTAATTAACAGATTGACTGGAACTGCAGGTCTAAAATTGAAGGTGAGGGACTACTGGTACTGCCACTTTAAAGGAGAAATCTGTAATATATCATCAGAAATTAAGGAAACATGCTAAGTTGAAATACTTGCTTCTCTGGCAGCAACACTACAGTTGCGGTGTCCTTTAAAATTTATTTTCTGCTCGGTAATTTGTGTTATTGTTTGCGCAAACGATACAGAGTTACTGAGTTACGTGCTGCGACCGTGGTTTCACGCCCACACACCCCCGGTCGATGAGGCGCTGAATTTTCACCTGGTTCAGACACCGCAGGAAGGAGTTCGATGCCACTTCCTTTCTCCACTAGGTGATGCTATGACTATGACTCTTGATTGGCATGTAGATGTGTTCAGGGCAGGAGTTTTATCAAACGTGAAGTTTGGTGCAGATCGGACCATGGACAACAAAGTGTTAGCAATTTTGTGTTTCATGGCGAGACATCAAAACTCGACTCCACGCCACGGCCACCCCATTCAACACTGACCAAGTCCTTTAATAACTTTTGACCACAAGGTTGTCTAGATGGCACACGCCGATTTTGAAGTCAATCGGACTGTTTCTGTACAAGAGTTTCATTAAAATACATCACGTGTTAAAAAGCCAAAATTGACCATGAAATTCAAAATGGCTGACTTCCTGTTGGGTTTAGCCTATGGGTCCAAGAGACTTTTTTGTGTGTCTGAATATGATACATGTGCATACTGATTTTTGTGCATGTCAGTGAAACGTGCTGCGGGGACTGCTGTTCAAAGGGCATGGTCAAGCCAATAATAATGAGAAGAAGAAGAAAAATTCACTTTCAACAGGGTCCTTGCACCGAGGTCGGTGCTTGGGCCCTTATAATAATGATAATAATAATATTAATAATAGATCAAATAGTGGGTATTGAGAAGCCATTATAGGTGTCTTGCAGCCACAGATCCAGACTCTACAGCTATGGAGGCAGAATTACCTGTCGGAAGTGGAAGAAGAGGAGGAGACGGGAAGGAAGAGGAGACGAAAGAGGCAAGACAGTTCAAATGAACGGGTGATAGAAGATGTCAAGTTGCTAACAAGCATCAATGGGAAAAGAGTGCATGCAGATAGAGAGAGGAGGAGAGAAGCTCCCAGAGCATCATGGGAGGTCCCCCAGCAATCCATCCCTTTAGCAGCATAACTAAGATAAGGCTCTGAGCCAACTCTAAGCTTTATAAAAGAGGAAAGTCTTAACTTTATCCTTAAATGAGGAGAGGGTGTCTGCCAGCCGAACCCAAAACTGGGAGCTGATTCAACAGGAGAGGAGCATGATAGCTGAAGGCTCTGGCTCCCAATCTAGTTTTCTGGAGACACACAAGTAACCCTGCATTCCTAGAGCGCAGTGTTCTAGTGACGTGATAGGATACATATAAAGCATATATCAACAGTGACAAGTGTTAAAATAAAACCTTCAGAGCACTTAGTAATCAGACTGCAAAGGAAATTAACAATTTGGAAATGAGGATGGTTTTGAAAGCAGCTGATGGCAACAGAGAAAATTCACTTGCAAGAAGATGTCCAGAAGAAGATACCAAGAAAATACCAAAGGTGGCAAAAGTACACATATTTGTTTCTCAAGTAGAAGTACAGATACTTGTGTCAAAATAGACTCTAGTAAAAGAGGAAGTACCAATTCAACTCCTTTACTCTACTATAGGCACTCAAATGTACTCAAAGTATAGAAGACAAACGACGCTTCGCTGAAGGACATTTCTATCGGCTGTTTCTGCGCAAAACTAACTGAACCTCACCTTTCGTTCAGGGTCGAGTCTCTCTCGCCGTCTGTTTCGTCTTTGTTCCATCTCGTTTATGTCATTTCGTCTTGTTGCGTCTTGTTCAGTCTTATCAACTTCTGTGAAGTTGCTTTTGTCTGGTTACACGGTTTTCGTCCTCTTATGTCTTGTTACGTTGTTTTTTGATCTCTGGCATCTTTTTGAACCATTCACATCTTTTGTCTTGTTATGTCTTTTTTTTGATCCTTTGATGTCTTTTATGTTGTTTTCATCTCATTGCGTTGTTTTAGTCTTGTTACGTTTTTTTTAACCTTATGTCTTTTTCATCTTATGTATTGTTACATTGTTTTCATCTAGTTACATTTTTTATGTTGTTTTCATCTTGTTGCATCATTTTCATCTTGTTACATCTTGTTATGTCTTATCAAGTTATTTACATCTTGTTACATATTTTATGTTTTATTACTTCTTTTATGTTAGTTTCGTTGTATCATTGTCCTCTTGCTACGTCTTCTTATGTCTTGTGAATTCTTGTGACGTTGTTTTCATCTTGTCACGTCATTTTCTTCCTGTCACATGTTTTGTTGTTTTCATCTTGTTGCCTTGTTTTTGTTTTGTTACATCTTGTTAAGTCTTGTTATGTTTTTTTAAATCTTATTACGTTGTTTTCATCTTGTTATGTCTTGTTATGTCTCGTTACTTATTGTTTCGTTGTTTTCATCCTGTCTTTTACATCTTTTTCATCATGTACTGTTACTTTTTTTTTTCTTGTTGCATCTTTCTCGACTTGTTAGTTCATTTTCATCTAGTTATCTGTTTTATGGAGTTTGCTGTCTTATGTCATTTTCTTTCTTGTTACTGTACGTCTTTTACATCGTTTTCCTCTCATTGTGTCTGTCAGACATGACATACACTGATGGATACACAAGGAATCATCTTTTCTGTTTGTTCAGGCATTGGTGAGGTTGCGCACAATAATTCAAAATAAAAATAATTAATAATTCTCCTCAAACGCTTTAAATCTAAAGTAAAAGGCCTGTTTTGACAATATAAGGAGTAGAAAGTACAGCTACCTGAAAAATCTACTTAAGTTCAATAACAAAATATTTGTACTCAGTTAGTTCTCACCACAGCTTTATAACACTTTCTGCTTTCCGGGGGATTTGTTGGTCCAAAGAGCTCAGATTTGTTTCACTCTGGTGATCTTAGGACAGACTTTAACAATATTGTTCAGGCTGTTTGAGGCTGTGAAACCAGCAGATGAAAGAAAAACTCAGGAGACTCTCATAAAAGATTGATAAAAAAGAAAACAGCAGAGGATGACGGAACTGACAGAAACTAGACTTCATCTTGTCATCATTGCTCCTCTCAAGTTCCCTGCAGTTTCGCAACTGCAAGAGGTGACTGCGAGAAATGAATTGTCTGTACACGCGGACAGTATAAAGCCTAATGTCAGCGGTATTCATTCCCTCTGATTTGTGCCTTTCTGTTATTTAAATCACTTTTCACTTTCCCTGCTGTGTGGCGGTCAAGAACTCACAGCAGTCAAAAAAAAGAAAAAAGCGGCACAAAAGACCCGGCTGACAAAACATTCCAGACCCTCACGAATTATGACAGATAAGAGCCATCCCAGTCAGTCTATTATATTCAGAAAACTGAACCTTTTCAGCACATTAAATATCGGAACCAATGAAAATAAGATGTCCTCATTACTCTGCAGTTCTATCTCAGTATTCATCAAAACAGCTGGTGTCATCAGAGGTAGAAACTAGGCTTCCACACTTTATCTGCATGCTTGGATTGTATAATAAAGCAGCAGATACGACATTTTCTTTTCTTACTTTATTGACAGACCTCCATCTCTTTGTTTATTTGCTCTTGTGATTTACATCTTATACTCTCTCATATTGCAGCCATGCTTTCTTTTCTGATTGAACAACAGATGAGTGTGCCCAGTGGAATAGTTCAGGGATTTTTCCTTTGTCGTGTTTTCCAGGAATATGTGAGCGTCGCCTACATTATACCTGTTATTACTGCACACAAAGCATCTGGTGATCCAGGTTTATGCTATTTTGATTGCGGCTGGATTGTTCAGTGATTCCGCATCATCCTGCATTATTCTCGAGCAGTGTGCCAGGTCAGATTTTCACACCTACACAAGAAACAAAAATCGGAGAACATCATGAGAACAGCTTTACATGTACTGCAGTAAGCGCAAGAACCGTGTTTATTTGCAGTTGTAGTAATATGATAAATAGCATTTGATTTTCTTGCATTCTTTTAGAGATTGTTTTCTTTTATGCACTGTGCACTGAGACAGCAAGCTTATTGCCAAGTTTTAAATTACTTATTTCAACTCCTAAAAACTTTCTTGCTTATTTTTGTGTGATTCAGCTTTAGTTGAATTTCAACGTCATCCCAGTTTCATAACAGTTTGAAGCCTGTGACATGCACAGTGACAATTGTAAAAACACGGTTAAAAAAAAAACAACAAAAACAGTTACATAACCAATAAAGCTGTTTTCTCCTGCAGAAAGCCAGTGAAACTAGATTTCACCAAGCTTGTAACCCAATTACCAAAACTTGATTTCTTTTTTATATTTAAGGACAATGGGAAGTTTATCTTATTATTCTGATAGTTTGATTTATATACAACCGGAAGAGGACACTCATTAGAGTGCAGGTTTGTGCCGGGCACCAGATGGTGACACACCTACTGCAACGCCACCACAACTGCCAGATGCAGCCATCGGAGATTTGTGTGTTTTTGTTTTGTTTTTCTGTAATCATATACGATAAACACTTTCCACCATAACAAAACTAAGACAGACAATCTTAACAAAAAAAAGTCAGATAAACAAAACAAGACTTCCAGCAACACACATCATCACATCACACACATACAAGCTCAACATCTGTATATTCATATCTGATCATCTCTCTCGCTTTACGGACTCAACTCTTCCCCAACGAAACGATCTAGAGACGATTTAGATTGTAACCAATAATTATGTCTGAAGTGGCATTATTGTCCACTTATCCTTCAGTGTGAAAACAGCACCAAAAAAATGAAAAAGATAAGTACACGAAGAAGAACAAAACCAAACCTCAAATCAGGTTTGAGAACATTGACCACTCTTTTTTACTCTATTTCTTTATACAGCAGCCAGCGGATATTTGCAAAGGTCCACTAATATTACTACAACCTCCAAATACGTTGTCCCGAGCTGAAACAAGACATCAAATTGAAGCAGTTTTTGATCACTTTTGGCCCCAAGCGGCCAGTGAAGAAGAGCGAGAAGTCAGCTGTCATTGGTCGTATAAAACAGAACGGTCTAAAATTAGAATTACTGCCCTCCAGGCTTACGCGTGGTGGAAAAGTCAACCTCGCAGATGTTATAAATACACCTAATGTGACTGTTTGCATCTAAATCCTCTTGCTGCAATCATGAATTTCAAAGTTTTTATTTTTAATTTAATATCTTGTGAAACTAAACCTGAAGTTCTTTGATTGAGATTTATCATAACGAGATTATTTCTGCAGACAGAGCTACCGTCCCTCTGAGGAGCGAAGTCAACCCAGGGCATCTGCAAGGCGTCATTTTTTATCAGTTTTCGAGTGGATGAAAAACCTTTCATCAGATGAAAAATAAACAGATGACAGTCTTGCCTCTTGACTTTATTTTTGTTTGTGTTTGATTTCAAAGACATATTTCCTTTGGAATTATGGGTTTAGAACATTTGCTGAGACTCTGATTAGAAAAAAGAGATTTTGTGTCTGAGTGGGGACCAGTTATACCTTCATGACCTACATATTATTATCAGCAACAACAAGAACTTTGCAAGAAAAAATATACCCCTAAAACAGTGATTCCCAAACTTTTTCCAGTATGCCCCCCTTTCGGAAGCCAACAAAAGTTCAAGCCCCCGACCACAAAATTTTCAATCAATTGTTAATAATAATTGCGAATGGAACAGATAAAAAAAAAGAATTCAAAAGTTAAATTTTAGCAAAATAAAGGTCAGCTGGATAGAAACAACAAACTCATTTGTTTATTGCCCCTACATAGATCATATTCATTCAGGTTTGTTTCACTCTTTTTTCACCCCTGGTCTTTCGCACCCCCCTTGCAGTGGCTCTGTGCCCCCCCAGGGGGGCCCGCCCCCCAGTTTGGGAACCACTGCCCTAAAACAACATAGAATAACACAGCTTACCGACAGCTGCTCTGTGTTTGGGGCTGTTTTGTTGTGTATTTTTCTTACTCTTGTGTGTAACCAGCAGTTCAAATATCCCTCCCCTGCTACTGTCGCTATACTGCCACAAAACCTCCCACTTCCACAATTATGTTTGTTTGACAGAATATATGAGCATTCAGTGGAGCTCACATCATGTTACCTCTTCCTGTGATGCTGTGATGTTGTGACAGCTGATAGAGTGCCCCCCAGCGTGGGGACCGAGTTACCCAGGAGGTCCCCACATTAGCTGCTAAGTGTTAATAAGGCACTGATTGCAGTTTATCAATGTTGGGTGTCTTTGTTTTGATGTGTTGCTTCAGGCCACACTCCAAAGCAAGTCACACAAGTCCCTGCTGGGCCCGTGTGATCCTGTGATTGCTGTGATCACTGCTAGGATACCTGTCTGCGTGTGAGCCATGTGACTCTGTGCTGGGCGCAGTATGAAGTGTTCATGAGGGATTGTGCTAGATTGTTTCCCCCGCTGCTTTGTTAATATAGTTTGCTATTTTGTCTGACTTAGATCGTTTGCTTAGTTTTTAATTTGTGCTGAAGTGATTTATTATGCTATTGGGGGTATATTTTAGGTTCAACTTTAGTGTAATATTTCCCCCTTTTACAATTATTATAACAATATTTGGATATTTTTGTAACTTCCCTCAAGAGTTTGTTGCTGAACAGCATCATGGTAATTATTTGTGTCTTGTGGTTTTAAGAGATTTTGTGAAATGACCATATTTCTTTCTTTTGTTGGCTGAGGGTACCCAGCCAAGGGGCAAGTGCAGTCATCCTAGGAGTGGGAGTTCAGCGGTGACCTGCACATCACCGCCCCATAACCATGTACTGTATGTGTGTGGTAATTTATCCACCTGATTTCACCATCTGCACCTTTCCTTGTGTTTTTGTTGCAGTGTCTGTGATGAGGGCACAGGCTTGGGTGACCAAGTGTACCACTTTCCGTGGGACTGTGCAGCATTTTCGTCTCCCATTTCTGACATTTTATTGTCCCAGGTCCCGTGTCCCACATTTTGACTGGCTCTGGTTTTCAAAAGCCAAACCACTGCAGTTCAGACACTTTTCTCAAATCTGACTGCTATCCAATGGGAGGAAAGCAGGAAAGACTGTCATCATGGAAACTGTTTGTTGTCAAGCTGCATGCACTTGGGTCAAATGCAGGTTGGCCTGTCATCATCTTTGCTATCATACGCCCAACAGGGAAAAATTATCAGTCACCGCAAAGTCACAAGCTATGCAGATTAAGGCAGAATATGTTACATGAAAGAAAAGGAAATGCTACAAAAATATGAGAACCTACTCATTTATAGTCTATTGTGTGCTACTGAATCAACCAGATGGCAAAGCATAGAGATATTACGAGCTGAGGGGCAGAACGGAAATGCTTGTTTTTCAATATCAAACTCTTTGACAAGCTCTCAGCATTTACAATGATGTCACACATGATTCCACACTAACTCTAAGTCAACTTTAGGATCCCTTTCCTCCCCCGACTCCCCAACTGTGAGAGCTCAACATTTGGCCTAATATGTGTTTGATATGACATTTTTATTGCCAGTGATATTTAAATTATAACTAGATTACTGCTTATTTAAATAGTTTATTGCTTGCCTAAATGTTTTGGCATTAAATTCAATTTGTAATTGTGGGGAAAACCCTGGTCTCATTGGGATTTGACTACTAGTTGTTTTTTTGTTTTAGTTTTTTTTATTTTTTATTTTTATTTTGTTTTTAATGCCTCCATGCTGCCACCGTGTCCTGTCCATCCATCCATCCACCCATCCCCGCTGTAGCTCAAGAATATCTTGAGGGTATTTCTACAAGCATGGCACAAATGCATACTTTGACTCACAAAAAATGAACTGATTAGATTTTGGTGGTCAGTGGTCAAGGTCACAGTGACTTCATGTCCATCCCATTCTTGTGGACACGATATTTTAAGAATGCCATGATGGAATTTCTTCAAACCACTACGGCCTGGCTACATGTGCGTAGCTGACAACGAATCGTTTATTTGACCATGTTAATGTATTCCCAAGAGCTAAACATAGAATACAATTGCTCTGACAATAGCCTTCGCTTCGTGATGAAAGCAGTGCCAGCCACAATTTTCTGCTATGAAAATTACAGTACCAAACAGGAAAAAATCCTGGCTTTTGGACAGTGAGTGAACAGTGCTGTTTGTCATGTCAGAGTAGATGTCTGCAGTGTACCAATAGCGCATGACATGTTGACATACCAGCATAATAGTCAGGTTGACCACACGGGACTTTAAGCTTGTTCTTCACCGCTTCACCGCCATCCTGTCCATCACGTGTTTCTGCCTTTTGTGTCTGATTCTTTGTTGCATCTTTTTTTGAAGCACACCCTTAAACCAAAACCACTCATGCTGATTATTCTATTTGACTGTCACATGTGAAGTCAGATGGAAAAGCAGGTGTCAAATATTACAACCAAAGAGCACAGACACACTCAAATAAAAGAAGAGGCGGAGAAAAAGGTGATAGAAAAAGTGACAAAGGAGAGCTTTGCACATCAAAGACCACCTGGATATTAGGTGTATGTACAGCACTTGAAACTGACTCTCAGGGTGTAATACCTATGATTTATCCTTCCAAATCCTCCATCCATTATAAAGGCAGGTCATTGTAAAGACCTTGCATGTATGAAATGCCAGAATCATTTCAGAAACCTGAAAATGTTTCAACAAATAGTGTATATATCACGCACAAACAATGGAAAAATAGCTAAAAGCTGCTGTGTGGTGGGATGCTCTACCAACAGGGTAAAGAACTCTGATCTAAGCCTTTATACTGTAAACTGCTGAACCAAAAAACTGAGCCTTTAAGATTCCTAAGTGGGTGTTTGTTCTTGCTTTGTCCAGATAAACTGTAGAGGCTGAAGCTAACGAAGCTATACAAGGCCTAGCGGGGATCATGCGATCGTTTGCATGTGTGTGTGCGCACGAGTGAGTGATCACGGGACCTGAAGCTTGTCCACAGCTAATCTTGAATACTACTGGCCCGGTCAGCCTATCTGTTTTGTGCACATCCACGACGGCATGCTGACAGGCCTCTGCGATTCGCAATTTCCGAAAAACCACAGGCATTGTGTTTTCAGGTCATCCCATTCTTGTGAACACGATACCTCAACGGAATTTCTCACGAGGGGCTTTCTTCAAACTTGACACAAATGACCACTTGGACTCAAGGATGAACTGAGTTGATTTTGGTGGTCAAAGATCAAAGGTCAAAGGTCATGATGACATGATATCCATCCCATTCTCATGAAGGTGATATCTCAGGAATGCTTAAAGGGAATTTCTTCAAACAAGATCATGGTGACCTCACTAAACATGTTTTTAGTAATAACTCAACAATTCATACACTAATGACAACATTGCACACAAATGTCTAATAGGATGAAATGTTGAGGTGATGACATTTTATATCCAAAAGGTCAAAGGTCAACTTCACTGTGACATCATAATGTTCAGCTCTCTATCAGTCCTCTGTAAAATAGTCTCTGAGTGTAGACAATATGTTTCACACTAGAGTCACATGTGTAGTGAGAACTTATTTATTTTGCCAATAAAAATGCATTTAATGCCTTTTATTTAATTCCTTCAAAGTCTTCATTACTTACATTATATGAGTCTGGACAGACATGGATGTAAACTTGACTGGTTGGTGGAGGCGTACAGCTGCAAGGCAGTAATTATATTTTTTGACTGCTCTGTTTTTTGACTTCCCACTCTTCTTAACCAGCCACGAGGGACCACGAGTGATCAACAGCTGCTTCAGATTAAAATCTTGTTTCAGCCAGAGACAACATAACCGGAGGTCATGTTAATATCGGTGGAACTTTGCAAATCTCCACTGGTTGCATCTGGCAGTCGTGGTGGAGTTATAGTAGGCGCTTCACCATCTGTTGCGTGGTGGGGATCTGCACTCTACTGAGTGACCTCTTAGGTTAAATGATGTTCTTTCCTGGTGATTTGATCAAATTATTGGAAATATGAAAGCATTTCACTCTTGATATCTGGCATTTTCGTGGGAGGATTGTCCCTGATCAAACAGTTAAAACTGTTGTTGTGCTTTGTCTGCTTGAAAGAGTAAAAGTGTTACGCAAATAAACACATAAGGTCTAGTAAAGTTAAAAAAAACAACAACTGAGCCTTTGAGAAAAGAAAAGTGGATACAGGTTATAAGAGTGGATGAGTGGGAAAACTGTGGGATCCTGACTTTCTATGTGGGCGTTAATCAGTAATTGGGCCAGACAAACAGTAGAGGTTGAAGCTAATTAAGCTTGATCTTTGCTACATTAAATAATGATCTTTCCTGGTAAGTCGATCAAATAGTTGTAGATATCAAAGTATTTCGATTCTGGCATTCGTACCCGGCATTTTAGCTGGGGGGAATTTCCCTGATCAATCAGAAAGTAAAAAGCAGTTAAAACTTTAGTGTCTTGTTCTTTGTCTCCTTGGAAGAGTAAAAGTGTTTAGAAGATACTGTAGGTGCAGTGAAATAAAAAAAAGAGGAAACTGGATACAAGCAATAAGACATGAGGGATCAGCAGGAAGAGTGGGAGGAAAGCTGTGAGATCGTGGCTTCCTAAGTGTGTTAGTTGCTAATTGGGCCAGACAAACTGTGGAGATTGAAGCTAATGGAGCCTGGTTTTGATCTTTGTTAGGTTAAATGGTCATCTTTCCTGGTGATTCAATCAGTTAGTTGTGAATTAAAGTGTGCACTTGTGGGATCATTTCTCCAAGAAAAGCAGGGTAAGGAGAGAGAACACTGAGATTTACAGGTAATATTTAGTTTGTCAGTGTAGCTTTTCCTCCTGGCTAGACACAGGGTGGTTAAAGAAAAATCCTTTGACATGTCGAAATCTCATGTTTTTGTTGACCACAGGCATTTTTGATCAGAAGAAAACTGGCGCCCGCTCCCGTGTGCTAGGATCACAATGTGTGAACTTTTCAAAGATTCGATCCAAAGCTCAGCGAGAGCTGGCCTGTGCCTCGCCGATGCCAAGACAGATATCAAGCAGCTTTAATATCTGGTCATGTCGGGGACAACTCGAGGAGCCACGCAGCAGCTGTAGCCAGTGAGAGCAGACACAGCTTGAGAGGTGCAGACACAGTTGGGGTGAGGAGAGGAGTCAAGAGGGAGAGACAGAGAGGGGGAGATGGAAGATCACCTGAGGAGTCCAAACACACAACTACTGCAACTTTTATACTGTATGTATATTTATATCTAAAAATGAGCAAAAAGTAATCAGGAAGTGGTAGTAGTAGCTATAAAGTTATAAACGAGCTCCACATCCACAGAGCGCTGATGCAGCGATGTGGAGACAGATCAAGCTGCGAGTGAACATGCTGCACACTGATGGCAAAACATGGTTTCAGTGTTTCCTCTATATGCAACCAGAAGCAGCAGTACACCACTACTAAAATAAGACTGTTTTTTGGAGAGGAGAGGAAAGGGCTGAGTCTTATCTCTTTAGAAACTAACATTATTTTGTGCTATGGATGCTTCATACCTCGGTTAATTAACACACTTGTGAATAAAGCATATAAATGGAGAGGAAAGGGGCTCTGTCTTCACTTAAGAAACTTTTTTGCGCTATGAACACCTCATATTCAAGTCATATAGGTCTGACAGTGTGAACACAGAAGAAATATGCTGCACACCGATGCTTCAGCATTAATAATTTCATCTAACATGTGCTTGTGACAGGCTAATGGGGGATTCCTAAGGTAGAAAATCCTGTAAGGAGTGACCCCCCTCTCTGATCAGTCATGCAGTGTGCAAAGCACAACAACTTCAGGAGTCATGATTACAAGGCAGAAAGTTTTGTTGTTTGAACAGATGCTCACGGATCAGCATGCCATCAATCATGTTAAAAAACGGCTTTCTGACCTTGTCAGACACAGCAGCTAAATGGAACCTTCTACCTCAGAATCAGATGCCGAGGGGCGATGACATTTCGTGACATATTTGACAAGCTGGGATGAGAACATGTTGGAAAGTCCTGTAGTGTGATCAAGGCTTAATGGTGGCTTAACACCTAGCCTGTCGAGTTCAGCTCTGTCAAGATCTGATGCGTTTGGTCAGTTTGTTCAGTTTGGAATAAACAGTCAGACTCAGACTTCCTGAAAAAGGGGAACACCACAGGATTCTGGATGTTTTTAAAAAAAAATACAAATTCAAAAGCTAAACAAAAGTTGTTGATCTTGAAATGTTTTTGTCCTTGTATTCCATATTGTGTTCTTTAATTTGTAGTGTGTGGCGGACCCCAGTGGGAGAATTTTCCCTGATCAGTCAGAAAGTAAAAAGCTGTTCGAAGAGTGTTTAGCGGATAAATAAACACATAAGATGCTGTTAAGTGCAGCATGACCTGCTGTCAGTCACCTGAATTTGATTTCCGCTCACTGATCCATGTAGCTCTGGTGATGATCACCAAAACTATCCAGTAAATGAGTTACCTGTCGGTCTTCATGACTGCACATTTGTGTCAAATAAGTCAGTATGAATACAAAGCGGATCAGAGCTAAAACAAAACATAACAAAAATCCTTTTTTTACTTGATGCAGCAGAAAAATGAATCAAACAAAAGCACCCTAAGATTCTCTAGCAGCAGTAATACTCACCTTAAGTTTGGCAGATGAAAGCAGTGTACAAATGCTTTACAATCACACTCACACACTGGATAATCCTGTACAACTATCAACAGGCTGCTGCATAAAAAATACATGACAATTCTTCGTGCGCAGAATATGTGCCTGTTTTTTGGCTCTGCCCAGTACCAATGAAACGCTTCAGTTGTATGAAACAAGAGAATATGAGGAGTTTGTCACTTTAAACATGTTAATAATCAGACCTAAAGCAATATAAGGAATTGCTGTATTATTGTGTTCATGCAAGCGTCACATGCACAGAGGAAATTGTCCAATTTGGAGTATTGTGTGTGTTCAGTTAATTAGCATAAATAGAGCCATTTTGCTGTCATAGATGAGGATTTGCTGTAGAGCCAAACACAGTTTGAGTGAATCTTTTTCTTCAGTTATCAATCACCCGGAGGGGAAATTTCTTCTCGCAGCCTGCTGCAGCGTAAACTCATATAAATATAAATTCACAGAGAGAAAGTCATGTCTCTTCTCTCTTGAATTTTACCCTGCCATGCTGAGTGCAGTTGCACATGAAATAGGCACATTTTAGTTTAGTAATTCATGAGATTGATCCAGTTTAATAATGGCTGCCTCTCCATTTTTGCACGCTAATATTTCCACTCCTAAATTTATATTAGTTAGGCAAAGGGAGCTAAAAGTATCCTGCCAAGAATCGCTTCTATATTCAGTACAAAGGGCTTTTGCAGAGCTTGCACAGATTAGAGGATAGAAGTCTGGAGCTTTAGTGGCACCCGAAACATTCAGAGGATACATTGCTAAACAGCCACAAGCTCACTGCCGGATAAATGCCTGAAAGTCATTTCATCCTCTGTCTTTTGGGTGACCTTCATTTTTAAAGTGTATGTGTCTTTGCAGGTGTGTGTGTGTGTGTGTGTGTGTGTGTGTGTGTGTGGTGGTGGGGTCCATGGGAGTCAAACTCCAAACTGTTTGATAATGTTGGTGTCGGTTATTGATTCAGGCAAGACCATCAATCACACATGAGTGTGACTGAACCACAGCGGGTCTTGATCAATGCCTGTGATGATTCTTCTTTTTTTCAGCAGGTTATTACTGATTACATTGTTGTTGTGGATGTGGCAGCCACCTGGAGTCCTGTCACTGCTTATTTCAACAGCAGACTGGGATAAGCCGAAGACAAGAATGATGCCATTTTGAAAGAGCTGCAGGTCTCCAATTCACACAAAAGGAGGTGGATGACCTGAAAGCTGCCGGTACCAGTCTTTCATGGAGCTGTAATGAAGCTGACATACACAAACCGGCGGAATTAATGATAATACCAGACAGAATATTGGACTTTCTTAATGGTTAGGCCAGGAATCACAATGTTATCCTCCCTCTCCCTAGTGTATTTAAGCCTTTGTCTTTTCCTCCTGAGTTGCTGGTTCGTACTCGTCTCTTTGTTAGTGTCTCCCATGGTCCTTGTGTCTTTTTTCTCCTGAACAGATTTGTTTGTTTTTTTCTTCCCTGGATTCTCATTTTGCATCTCCTGGATTTTTTTTAAACCTATTTTTCACCTCTGCCTTGGAGTAAGTTTTTGTATTATTTTTTTCCCTGCCTTGTTTGAAGACTCTGCCTTTCCTTGGTGTAAGCTTTTGTTTGGTTTAATTTTGTTCATTTCACGTTCATATCATGGATCTGTTCCACTCTGTCTGTCCATTCTCTGCATTTGGGTCCAAACCAGATTACCCCCACTCGTAACAGAACGAACCAGCCTAATATGGACCCAGCAGACTTATCTCTTTGGGAGGATCTGAGAAAGGCAGGTTCAGAATTTGAGCAACTGTATGCAGTCATTAAAGGATGTATGGACTTAAAGCATAGACTTTTCGTTTATTCTTTAATGGAAAAAAACTTTTTGTCTAGGCCCATTTTGAGAAATCCATTTATTACTCATAGCTTGGCAGTGATCTCGGACCTTAAGGGACTTGCAGGCCACTATTGATTCTCCAAGCAGCCTTGATTTTGAGCTCTGCATGGACTCCCTAAGCTACCAGCCACCTGCTAAGCCTGCTTCTCTGCCAGCCAGTTTCCTGCCTGATCCTGCCCCTGAGTTATTGTCTGTGAAGCCCCCCAGACGTAAGTGTGGCTCTTGCCGACGTCATGGCTCTCGCCGACGTCATGGCTCTCGCCGACGTCATGCCTCTCAGCTGCCCAGCATCCCTGAACCACAGCTGCCCAGCGTCCCGGAGGTTCTGCTGCCCAGCTCCTCCAGTTCCTGCTCCGACTGGGTTGTCGTTGGATTTGTCACCAGTTCCTGCTCCGGCTGGACCGCCATTGGATTTGTCGCCACTTCCTGTCCCAGCTGGGCTGTCTTCACTGCTGCAGCCGCTTCCTGCCCCAGCTGGGCTGTCTTCACTGCTGCAGCCGCTTCCTGTCCCAGCTGGGCTGTCTTCACTGCCGCATTCTGGACCATCTTCGCCGATGCAGCCTCCTCCAGCCCTGGCTGGGCTACAGTCACCGGCTGTCCGCTGCAGCTGCCTCCAGTCTCCCAGGCGTCACTGCGTCTCCTGTTGGATGCTCCATCGTCTCAGTGCCAGCCTCCAGAGGGGACCCGCCTTCGTCTTTGCCAGAGCCGCCGGCCTTCAGAAGGGTCCCGTCTTCATCTATGCCACTGGCCTCCTGTTTGTTTGCTAGAGGGGTTCCACCTTTGTCTTTGCCAGTGCCGCCGGCCTCCTGCTCATCCTCCTGAGGGGTCCTGCCTTCGCCGCCAGCCTCCTGCTCGTCATCCTGAGGGGTCTCGCCTCCGCTGCCAACCTCCTGCTCGTCCTCCAGAGGGGACCTTCCGTCTTCGCCCTCAACATCGGCCACCAGAGGGGTTCTGCCATCTTTGTCTTCATTGTCTGCCACCAGAGGGGTCCTGCCATCTCCGCCTTCATCAACAACATTATGGTTGTCTCCCAGATCTGCTCTGTTCCCCTGGGTAGGCTCCAGGCTTCCTGCCTGAGGTCTCTGGCTCCGCCTCTGCCCTGCCTTCAGGCCATCCGCCTGAAGTCTCCTGCTCCGTCTCTATTCTGCCCTCAGGTTGTCTGCCTGCGGTCTCTGCCTCTGTCCTGCCTTCAGGCCATCTGCCTGAGGTTTCCACCTGGCCCCTGTTCAGTCCCCACGCCAATGAACTTATGGTTCTTCCTTGCTGCCAGGCTGTTTGCCTGAGTATTGTGACTTTTTTTGTTTTCCTTGGTGTAAGCTTTTGTTTGGTTTAATCTTGTTCATTAAAATATCATGGATTGGCTCCACTCTGTCTCTCCATTGTCTGCATTTGGGTCCAAACCAGATTACCCCCACTCATAACAGAGTATTGCTGCAAACTGCCCTCTTGGTTGCCCCTAGCATAGATAAAACATGACAAAGTTCCCCCTAGGATTGGTTCCCATCCTTTTTTCTTTGGTTTGACTCATAACAAAGCTTTACTGTCCATCACTGTTTCCATTTTTAGAACATTTACCTGATAAATGTCTCTTTTCAAGTATAAGCTTAACTATTTTTCAGAGTAGCTTATACACACTTGTCCTGACCAACAATAATGATTCATTATCACAGAGCTGAGAGGTCACAGATTTGTGACACACTGAGTAGTTTTTCGTATCTAGTTTTGAATACAGACTTTTCTATAAAGATTTTACAATTATGCAAATCTAATTTTGATGACCTGAGAGCGGGCAAAGTTTTGGGGACCCGCTATGATTTCTGGAGCCCCCCTAACAGCTTGTTCACACTACACGCTTGAGCAGTGTGTGACGGTGCCATCGCTGAGCTGCTGCGGCTCGCACAGCTGCTGAAAGTTCTGTCCTTTTTTACAGAGTTTGCATAAGAGTTTGAAGAGAAGAAAATAGCTGTTTTCTGAATGAAATGATGTTTCCCCCTTGTTCAGAGAGGGAGGGAGGGATTAATGGATAAAGGGAGAAGAGAAAAGAGAGAAACAAATCACAGCCCTGTACCAAATTTTTTCATGTCTGTGACCTACTGCACAGGTGCAGATGGTGAAACTGTAGCGAGAGGTTACCTGTTGCCGATATAAAGTCAGTATGACTTTATTTTTGCCAAGAACCATGTGCATCATGCGGAAAGAAATAGATGAGCCACCGAATCTCTAGATGAAGTGTGGCGAGAGCAGCGCCTGACACCTGAGTCGCGCTGCTCAAGCGGGCTGTGTGGATGCTCTAACCAGTTAATATGGGCACTGAAATGAAAACCACCAGGTAATGCTGCGCACTCGTGCTACTCAAACATGTAAGCACGCCAGGTTGGGAACCAGTGCTCTAGAGTCCCCTTCAGTGGACAAAAAAGTGCCCATTTCAGTGAATAAAATGCAATGCAGTGCTACAGGCTGCCAATACATGCCTCTAAATGGTTAAATAATTAATAGTTTCCTGTGTGTTTGATGTGTAGTAGTTTTTTTGCCACTGCCCCTCTGACAGCCCAACACTGGCAACACTTGACTATTAAAACTTGCTTAGCCATACCAGTAAGCCTCTACATTATGGGTTATCTCTCAAGTATAAAATTACTCATATTTGGCTAATGTCTAAAAAATCTAACATGAAATTACAGGCTGAGACATAGTTATAGTCAGAGGTTAAAAAACTGGGACTTTTCAGTCAATAAACATGGCTGTGTTTTAGCCAGTGTTTGATACTTTTCCCTTATCGGTGTGTCTGTAGCCTTGTCATGAGTTTATGTTGCGCAAAGAAGAAGACAACTCCAGTCTTAATACAATGCCTTTTAGGGTTTAAAGTGTCGTGGCTTATGTGTCACTGCTGCATTCCAAACTTGTGAAGTGGGTGTGCAGGTTCAGTATCATCATCAAATACAGAAACTCAGAATTATGACTCCGTATTTATTTCAAGGACTTCCCAAAACGGAGATGCTTCCTCCTCACCAGCAAAGCATGAGATCTGAAAGGGTATTTCCAGCTACTTCTTTCAACCTATTTACATTCAGGGAGCGCAAAGCCCGGAGATTAAACAAAAGCAACAAGAGGATAAAGAACATGAGCAAATACCGAAAATATCATGCATTAAAATGCAAAGAGCCATGCCTTCTGAATCATAAATCACACGAGTAAGATATTAAATTATCCGTATGGCTCAGGCCTAAGCTTATCCGCACAACACAGAGAGAAAAATAACAGAGATAACTCAGCCGACCCCAGAAGTTTGTGATGACATATCAAGTTGTCTGTCAGTATCTCTAATGAATTAAACATGTTGTGTGATGGCCTCTTGTGAAGCCCATGAATTAGAGAAATGATCAATAGATAAAAATGACGAGGAGTGAAAATAAAAATACATTTTACTAGCTTGTAAGTGTTTAGAGAGAGCTGCAGCCTTGACAGTGTGTGGGAGGTTCATGTGACGTGCAGCAAAGCTTGTCAGTTTTATTAGTCCTTTCCTGTCTCAGTTTTAATTGGGTCCTGTTCAGATTTTGAAAATGATTCCCTCTCCAGTCAAACATCTCTTCGTCCTGCAGCATATACATACTGCGGTATATATATATATGCAGCAAACTGTAAAAACAACTCTAAATTCTCAGTGACAGCTTCTGCTTGAGCCTGGCAAATGTTCTGTCAGCACAAAATCTGCATTAGTTCCAATTCTAGTAGTCATTAGATACAAGATACTTGTACATTCTCATAACTATAATATTCTTTATATTTAACTACAGGATCTGAAGTCATTTTCATGCACACTTTGAGGGCTTTTGAATGTTCTCCTTGTCATGAATAGCTTTGGAAACAGCAAAGTCAAACTGTATGGAGCTCTTTTATGGTGATGTTAAAAGCCTGCTGCCATTAATTCAGTGTCAGGGTCTGTTATTGTTCTGCCGTGTTTTCAGTTTTCAGATTTCATTTATTTTTTTTAAACCTTTAAAAATCTTTATCAAAGAAGGGAAGAAAACAATGCCAAAAGAGAAATTATAACCACGGCTGTACCATTCTTACTCACCACCAGCTTAACAGACTTTTTAAAAACAATTATTTTGATTGAGACTGCGTTCATTCAAATTTGTTCCATAATTAATTTCCCAACATTAAGGTCTGTGGGTTTTTTTTTTTGTTTCACTACAATGCCAGGGGCAATATTCTTGGAGAGAATTAAAGGATGGAGCTGGGTATCAAAAGTAAAAACTTTTATTCTGAGTTCTGACCAAAGTGGTTAAGAGTATCAAAAAAAGCAATAAGCACTCAGAATTAAACAGCAAAATTAAGGATTTTGTGACTGCACTTTATCATCTAATGCCACTATCGACAGGAATCAAAACCATATTCTTTCCCTGCCTTAAACAGTGTGAGTGCGTCAAAATAGAAAAGTGTGCGTGTGGTCTGACAAGTCCACATTTCAGATTGTTTTTGAAAATCATGGGTAAGATATTCCTTTATTAGTCCCACAGTGGGGAAATTTCCACTGTATGTCGTGACCAGCAAGATATACACACATTCCTGACTCACCTCAGGGTCCCCACTTTGTTGGTGGACCAGGTGGATTTGTTGGAAGCACCAATTACTGAAGAGGAGATTGCAGATGTTATTAGAGGCCTCTCGCCCTTGACAGCATCAAGGCAGATATTTTTTAAGAAGCATGCTGAGGAGCTCTCCTCTTTACTTTTGCAGATGTATTGCTAGGCTCCAGATGAGGGTACACATTGTCACTGTCTGAGGCACTTATCTCACTTATTTTAAAGAAAGATAAGGATCTGTTAAATTGCAGAAGCTATAGACCAATTAGCTTGATCGGCTGTGACAGTAAAATTCTCGCTAAAGTCTTAGCTGTGAGATCAGACAAGGTGATAACTAGCCTGATCCACCCCAACCAAGTTTGTTTTATTTGGACTCGTAATTCTGCTGACAACATCAGATGCCTGATCGACCTCATATGAGCCTCCCAAAATGAAACTTCCCCTGCTGCGGCCCTCTCTCTGGACGCCGAAAAAGCATTTGACAGGGTAGAGTGGCAATACTTGTTCTCTGCCCTGGAGGCCTTTGGTTTTGGCAGGAAATTTATTAGCTGGGTCAAACTCTTATATACTAACCCTAAAGCCCCAGCTGCAACAAATGGTGTCATCTTGCAGTCTTTCAAGCCTCACAGAGGCACCAGACAGGGCTGCCCGCTGAGCCCTTTGCCCTTTGCTTTCAGCAGCCGCTTGCAGAGACCCTGAATTTCCAGGTATCCAAACAGGCAGCGGTGGTCACAAGCTGACGATTTACACAGATGATGCTTTGGTAGTGATAATGGAACCAGACCGCTATCTCCCTTCCCTTTTTAAAACTGTTTTCTAGACTATCTGGATATAAAGTAAACTGGGCCAAATCAGAGGCACTACCTCTGACACCCTACTGCCCCAAGACCCTATTCCAACCTGGTAACTTCACTTGGCCACAGTCAGGCATCAAATATCTAGGCATCATATTTACCCCACCGCTGACGGATCTGACCTGTGTTCATTTAGATAAATTTAAGACTGATATATAACAGTGGACCCCATGTTTCTTTCCCTCTAAGGCAAGTTCAGTGTAATAAAAATGAATTGTAACATCCATCCATTGTCTGTAACTGCTTATCCTCATGGGTTGCCAGGGGGCTGGAGCCGAACCCAGCTGACATTAGGAGACGGACAACCATTCACACTCACATTCACACCTAAGAGCAACTCAGATCAACCTATTATGCTGCATATCTTTGGACCGTGGGAGGAAGCTGGAATACCTGCAGAAAACCCATGCGGACACGAAGAGAACATGCAAATTCCACACAGAAAGGCCCTGCCCCAGCCACAAACTCCCCAGCCCCCGACACAGCTGGGTGATTCAAATGCATAATCTTCTTGCTGTGGGGAGACAGTGCTAACAACTGCACCACAGTGCTGCCCTGAATGATTTGTAACCCCAAATTTAATTATCTATTACAGGTACTCCTGATTAAGATTCCCTTAAAATATTTCAAGCAGTTTTATAGGCTATGCATCAAATTCCTATGAAACAATAAACAACCCAGGTTAAACCTGAAAAAGTTGCAGAGGCCAGTAGATCAAGGTGGATTGGGGTCCCGAATTTGCTGTTCTATCACTACGCATTTAGCCTCAGACACATGGTGCACTGGGCACTGCCTCCAGAACGAGCCCCCTATAGATTACATCACCACTAACTTTCATCAGGGACACAAACCCATCTGACTGACAATTTTAATTGATTTTAATTGGATCTCTCTCAACACCTTCTCCTACTGCAAGCTTCCTCACACAAACAATGCGTCTTTGGTGAGGGACATGAGGCGTCACTGTATTATTGAATGTATCTAAAATACTCTGACAAAGGCACATCTACTCTTAAACTGACCCGGGAGGCAGACTTCAGCGTATCATACACAGAGAGGGAATGGAGCAGGATCTTACTAAACTTTAAAAGGTTATCCAGGGCACTCAAAACTAGGCTTGTCCAATTCAAGATTCTGAATAGAATGCTGCAGATGCCAAAAACAGGGAGGGTACATTTACTCATATGTGGTGCAGCTGATCCAAAATACAAGACTTCACAAAAAGGTTGCACAAATGATAGGGCGCGATGATGACCTCCCATTCCATGATTCAGAATAGGTGCGGACTGCACTGATGCTGGCTCGCAAGCTTATTATTTCAGAATGGAATGCACCCTCACTCCTCCTGTCTTGTGAAAGAAAGACTAGCAGCACTGAAAAGCCTGTCATACTGACTACATATATTTCTCAACGCTGTTCCTCTCTTTATTTTTGTGGCATGGGATTGGTCCGCACTACATGTCTTCAGTATGTACCTGAAATTGCTGAGTGTGCTATAGTTAGGTATTGCCCTGTGTGTCTTTATTTGTGTGTTTTTGTTTTGTCTTGTATTTCTTTTCCTTTATTTTGTTGGTTTGTCCGCTCCAAATACTGTCAATGTTCTTATACTTTCAATATACAAGCTCTGATATCAATATTGCTGGTCCTATCACCAGAAATTTACCATATGTATGCTGGTAATGTTGCTATTTTAAAATTCCAATAAAATGTTCATTAAAGGAAAAGAAAATCATGGATGTCGTGCCTACCGGGCTAAAGACTCTAAGCCAGATTGTTACCAGCACTAACTTCGAAAGACAGCATCTGTGGATGGTATGAGGGTGAGTTAGTGCCCATGGCATCATGGGTAACTGTCACATCTGTGAATGCCCCATTAATGCTGAAAGGTACATACAGGTTTAGGAGCAACGTATGCTGCTGTCCAGACATCTTTTTCAGAGACGTCCCTGCTTATTTACGCAAGACAATAACAAGACACATTCTGCATGTGTTACAACAGCGTGACTTTATAGTAAAAGAGTTCAGGTACTGTCCTGCCTGCAGTCCAGACCTGTCTCCCACTGAAAATGTGTGGTGCATTATGAAGCACAAAATATGAGGACCCGGACTACTGAGCACCTGAAGTCACATATCAAGCAAGAATAGAATTTAACAATTAATGTCCTCAGTTCCCAAATGTGTTTTGTTAAAAAGAAAAGGTGATGTATCACAGTGATAAATGTCCCCCTATCCAAACTTTTTGGGACATGTTGCAAGCACCAACTACAGAATGAGTGTATATTTACAAAAAACAATAAAGTTAATCAGTTTGAACATTAAATATCTTTTTATTTATTTGTACTATATTCAACTGAATATGGATTTAAAAGTTTTAAAAGTTTTTTTGCAAATCATCGGATTCTGTTTTTATTTACATTTGACACAACGTCCCAAACTTTTTCGAAATTGGAGTTTACATGAGGATGTGTTGTATCTGGTGTACACATTTTCAGTGCCCAGTAAGCAGGCGCTTTTTAAAGGCTAAAGTCAGGCCTGATTAGACTAACGTTACGTCAAAAATGTTTAATAATCATCTCTCTTAGAGAAACTACATGTCTAACCCCACACTGGCTGGCACTGTTTGTGTTTTCTCCTTATTTAACTCTCTGGATTTGAATCTGTAAAATCAACACTCTAACATGCATCAGTCAAAAACAACTGAGGGAAATTTGCACTGAAACAGCAAACCCCAAAAATAAACATGCAATCTCCTTTTCCATGAACAGAGAGAAGATTTGAGGCTGTATTTGAGGATGTCTTGAGTGTTGTAAGTCAAGTCATTTATGGACTGCCAAAACATTACAAGCTACCATAGCGTGCCAAGCACCCACAGGGCTTCTTTTCATGTAATGATCTGACAATCTGAGGCTTTATAGAGACTCTAAACTGCTAAAAAAAAACAAACACGTTTAATGTTTCCAAAGCCAAGTGTTATTGTGTTTTCTTTAACAACCTAAAAAAAAAAACACTTGAATTGTTCCCACCTAATTGTCAGAAGATCCACGGCAGAATCAGAGAAAAAATGTGTTTCATTTGTGTGTGGGAAAAGCTTTAGCTTTTAGGGTTGGTGAGATTTGGTGAGGTTGTTTTCCAGTTCATTGCATACACAGTCTTTTGCATATACGGCCAGTTTTGTAGCTACCATTGGAAACACTGAGGTCATGTCCTCAGTACTTTTTTCAAATCTTTTCATATTTTTTTTTATCAGGCCCTTTTCCATTTGCAAATGTTAAAATAAAATGATAATTTGCTAAAACGACTTGGTTGTCTTATGGAACAGACAGATAGCTGTGTGTCCAGTGACACTACCACCAATGTTTCAGTGACACATCATTTATCATTTATTATATACTGGTACATATCTACTTTAAGGACAGTTGAGACCTTTTCAACAATTTTATACACATTCTTTTTTTTCTTTTTCTTTTTCTTTTTCTTTTTCTTTCTTTTTTTTTTTTTTTTTTTTTTTTTTTTTTTTTTTAGCAAAGAACTAAGTCAGCTGCTGCCATTGGCATTATAGTTTTCTGTTGTGGCTTATCGTTGAACTTGAGTAATAAGTGTTAGAGCGCTTGTCAGGCAGTTTAGATAAAAACCTGAAAGATACTGCTGCGCTGCGCTGTTCAGTTTGTTTGACAGTAAAAGTGATTTCAAGAAGAAACAGGACTGAAAAAGAGTGATTTCAAATGTGGTCACTCTTGTCACTTTGTGTTGGACTCTTTTGGCATCACCCCAACCCACTCATGGTTTCAGTATTTCTAAAATCCCGGCTATGGCCCTCTATACGGCATGTTTAACACATACACAACAGAATAGGTTGATTGCCAGTGACTCTCAAAACAACATATATGACCAGTGGAGAGTACCAGCAGCAACAGGCTTACCTGACCTTAACTGCATTACATAACTCAGGTGACATTACAAAGGTGGTTAACGTTGTAAAACAGTTGCGGTTTGGATCTCGGAGGTTTGGGTTAAATAAATACAGTGCATATGTCATGTGATGGAAGTGCCATGACAGAAGCCACAAACATAATGAAACTTCAGTAAACTAAAACTTTAAATAACTCAATGTTGATTTTTCGTTTCCCACTGGACTAGAACCCTGGTCGAGAAAGAAGAAAGTCCTTCGATTGTTCACCCCTCCACCTCCATATGTGGACTTTCTTGCTCTTTATACTTCTCCTGTCGTAATTACCATGCCCACTAGAGGTCGCCACCTAACAATAAATGTAAATCCAGGTCATAATAAGCTGCTTACACAAACAACCTAGACACTTGTTTTCATGGTGAGGATGGGGTGGGCATGTTGTATGGTTGTGCCAGTTTTTCAACTGTTTTAAATAGATCAATTACAAAGCATGCTCGAAATATTTCAGCGAACAACTTGCTTTTTACAAATCCAGCAGACATGGAGCCGGGTCTCTGGTCAACCGACAAATGTAAGTCTGATGTTTACTGTAAGTCTGATGTTTACTCTCTGTTTACCTTTGTTCAGTCTCCACCAACTCCTGACCAACATATCCAACACGTTCTCATCCCAGCTTGTTAACTGCAGACGCTGCTTCGTCACACCCCTTGGCGTCTCGTGCTGATGCACCAGCACCTTTAGCAGTTGTATGGGACACTGCCAGAAAGCCTTTTTAATTCGTGGTCAGCATTATGAAACCATTTGGGCAGGTATAGAGACCAAAACCACTTGTTTAGGTTTTAGAAAAGACCATGTATTGGGCTAAAATAAGTATGTTCAGATATGTATGCCACGTGACTTTGCTAAGTTCAACAGTTAGTCACTGACATTGTCTGTTTGGTGCTGGTTAGTTAGCATACTGCTGTTTTGTTGAAAACAGCTTCCTGCTGCATCTAAATGCAATGAGAGTGAACCTAAACAGTCAATCGAATGAGCTCTAAAGCTCTAAATTCCTACATAAACCTGAGGAGAAGCGCAGAGTCGGTGATAATTATCTGTGGATACTGAATGACGCCTTTCTCAATGCTCATTCTATCTATTAAAATATTGATTGATGCAGCTTTAAAGGACCAGTGTATAGGATTTAGTGACATCTGGCGGTGAGGTTGCAGATTGCAACCAACTGAACAACACTCATCTCAGTCTCATCATCTGTGTGCGCAAGAGAACCTACAATGAACACGATGCTACGATGCGAAAAAGGCTGTATCTTGAGTCAGTGTTTGGTTTGTCCGTTCTGGGCTACTGTAAAAACCTGTAAAGAAGACCTGTTCCCTCTGTGGATAGAAACGGCTCATTCTAAGGTAACAAAAACACATCAGTCTTATCTTCAGGTGATTATACACTAATGCAAACATACTTATGAAAATCATATTCCATTTCTGCCATATTCTGCCACTAAATCCCCATAAATCTTACACAGGGGACTTTTAAAAGTTCTTTTTTTTTTACTCTTCTTGCACTGGACTGAGGATGAGAGAATCTCTATGACAGCACTTCGGTAGACTTCAGAGACTACAGGATGCAGGCATATAGACTGAGAATACAGATACTGTGCGGGCTGGGGGGTAAAAAGATAAGAGCAATCCGCTTTAAGGCACCTGCCTCACAGACGTGAGTGTGAGGCAGGTGAACAAGTCTTTTATGTGAAGATATATATGTAAACAGTGACAAAGGATGAAACCTGAGCAGATCTTCAGCACTTACTCTGCTGCTGAATACTTTGAAGAATTAAAGCCACTGGAAATGTGGCTTTATATAGTAGAATGCATACATGATATTGAAGTTTAGTTTCTCATAAAGCATCCACAAAGACCTGAGCGAAATTAGACGTTAAATAAGTATTAGAAATCCTAGTTCAAAAGACAGCTCATTTTGCCATTTCTCAAAGCTGTGTGGGCATGGATGATCACGTTTGATTGACATTTTTCTCAGCACAGAAGC
>JAJHUR010095723.1:0-20252 GCA_027495735.1 Lutjanus campechanus | reverse complement strand
TGAGGCGTGGTAGGGATCTTGTGTTTGGTGTGTCTGTGAGGCAGAATGAGGTGGGGTGATAGAAGTACGTGTGTGTGTGTGTGTGTGTATGTGTGGCAGTGGTCGTGCCCCCCAGGCTGAGTTGGATCTCTCAGTGTGCGGCTGATTCGAAGTGAATGGCAGCGTGCCGTGTGGCTCCATCGTGGCCAAATGACTTCTGACACTCCTCGCCTTGTTCTCTGATGTCTGAGGAGACAAGACGACACACACACACACACACACACACACACACACACACACACACACACACACACACACACACACACAATGCCATAACTGGAACACCAACATTAAAGAGATAGTTCGAATAATTTAAAGTGTTGTTGTACACTTACCGATAGTAAGTGTATTACCTACAGCAGATGGCAGTCAGCACGGCCCCAGTTAGAGGAAGCAGAGAGAAGCGCCAGCATGGACGCTAAGCAATGAGGTCCCCCTAAAAATCAATATTATGTCTAAGTGTACGATATATTGTAAATTCTGAATATTTACAGTGCTTTACTTTGATGTGAGAACTCCTGTTATACAAATGTATGGTGAAAATAGGACACACACATCCCCGAGGCCCATTAGGTTGGGTGCTGGATCACAAAGTATCAAAATGAAAAGGAAAGAAGCGATCCGCACACCAAACGAGCTTATGCCGTATGCAATTTTATTAGCGTGATGTTTTGAGCTAAATGCTCTTCAGTCTGAGGAGGAGCATTTAACTCAAAATGTTACGCTAATAAAATTGCATACGGGAGCTTGTTTGGCGTGCGGATCGCCTCTTTCCTTTTCAACTCCTGTTATACAAATCAAATTTTGCTCTCTTCAACCCAACCAAACTCCACAGTCAAATCAATCATTTCCCTCACATAAATCAGGAGTTGCTGGTTTACCAGTAAAAGTCCAAGCAAACTTTTAAATGCTCCAAAGTCACACAAAAACACAAATAAATAAAAGATCGAGGCAGTGGTAGACCAGCAACTCTAATGTTCAGTGAGGTAAAATGATTGATTTAACCAGTGGAGTTTGGTTGGTTTGAGGACAGCAGTGTTTGGCTTATAGTGCTGTTTTCTTATCAAAAAAGGCTGTCTGATGCCAAAGTAAAGTAGTGAACATATTATAAATATAGTGTGCACTTAAACTGAAATGGACTTTTTTATGTGGGCCTATTAGTAGTAGCTAAGTAGCTAAAATACTTTTTGTTTAGGTTCTGTGCTGGTGGCCCTCTCTGCTTCTCCAACCAACGGGAATGTTGACCGCCATCTGCTGTAGGTAACACACTGACTATTGATAAGTACCGCACACAACCCCACTTCAATAATAAAGTTTACCCCTTTAACCTCAAAACACACACACGCACATGAAGATAATGCTTACAAACACACACATGTGCGCGCAGAAAACTGGAACATTTGACAAGATGTTTTTGGCTCCAGTGTCGTCTGGTGGAAAATTCAGTGGAAAGTTTGATGCTCCAGTGTTTCCCAAAGTTGGAACATGACAGTCAGTTGTTCTGTTTGCTTTCATTTACTTGTATCTATTTACTCTACATGTGTTTTACTTTAACATCCCTGACCTGAGCTAGTGAGGGCCTGAGGGAGAAGGACTGTCTGGGGACAGAGTGCACACACAGAAGGAACAAGACGTTCACTGTGCTGCTTCACTGCTCCATCTCTCTTTATAATCTACATACAACATATGTGTATGTATATGCGTGTGTGTATCATTTACTGCTTGATGACCACATATGCACACACATAAACTATTTGTGCGGGCAATCAGTGTGTGTCCATTTGGGTGTGTTTGAAACTCTGTCATGTCACATACAGTCTGCTCAGTGCTGCGCTCGTCCTTGCCTCAGGGTGGGCTCGTCCAAGACAAGCACTTGATTTGACTTGGGCCATGTTTTCTGGTACACAACCATGGCTCATCCTCACTGAACTCTTTGGATCTCAGCTGTGACAGACAAGGGTCCTTTCCTCATCTTAATGTCCAGTAGGAGTGATCAAGAAGTTTCCACATACATCTCTGTAGCCTGTAACCAAAATGACCAGGGGATGAAATGAAAGGGTCAGAGGAACACAAAAGAGTTGAATACATTGATTTCGGCTCCTTAGTATTTGAATTTGTTTGCTAAAACAGCACAATGTGAATATTTGTACATTTTAAAGTCACAAAGCTTTTTGATTATTTTGTCAAGATATTTCTACAAAATAAGCACATTCAGTATATATAGCAGTTAAATACATTTTCTGTCTGTGTTTCTAAAGGAATGTGTGTCTTTCAGATCAATTTGATGAGCGTCTATGGTTTGCCTGTTCTAGATTTTATCACAAGTGTGGACTCTGGTCCTGATCTTGACTCAACGTCGTCCTGCCTTTGTCTTGATCTTGACTTGGTCTCAACTGCTCAAAGTCTTGGTCACGGTCTCAATACACTCTCGTCCTGGTCTTGTCTTGGTTTCAATACACTCTGGGTTTGGTCATGACTTGATCATGCTTTAGTTTGTCTTGACTACAACTCTGTGAGGTGTTGAACAAAGCAAGAAAGACAGTAATCATAACCCAAAATAAGAAATACAAAGAATACAGCTGAATAGAAGTGAAATGGGCAATGGGGTAAAGTGTTCACAGCATTGTAGTTGGTGACATAAAATAAAATATTGCACTTGAATAAAAACAAGGTAAAGTAGGTAGTAATACCCAAGGAACAGGATTTTGGAAAGTTCTAGGTAATGTTGTACGACCATATATTTTTCTTTAAAAAACATTAGAGTGGTAAACAGACAGTATTAGCAACAATGCCGGGAAAAAGTTGTTGTCTCGCAAAAACAGTTCACAGAAAGTAGAGTTACCAGATTTAACCTAAATGCAATCTTGGAACCCATCAGCTATGGTCTGACGATGATTTAGCCACTGAGGGCCAGCAGATATCCAGATAACAGATAATGGATATCCGGGCCAAGACTTCCTCATTTGTGCGCTGGTCATTGTTTACAGTCCGATGTGCAACTTGAGATATGAGAATGGAGATTGGAGGCTAATGTCTATAAAGAGATTTGAATATACTGGTGCAGAAAAATGTCAGAAATGCTAATACAGTGCTAAATTGTCATCAGACGATAGCCAATGCATTGAGTCTGTTTTGCTCTCCGGACACTCCTGTTTACCTGCACTCAACCAAAGCCCGCTCAAACGTGATTGGGCAATACCACTTGGACTACAAATGGAAACCAGAATACTTCCAATTCAAAATTCTCACCCTTGCCTACAAGATTTACTACAGATTACTAAAATTTATTACAGATTTACAGCATGTTTATAGAGATTTACCTAAATTAGACCAAATAATCCCAAATAGTTAATACCTAATTGATAAAAACACTTATTAATACCTTAAGAGCTATACATGCAATAATGTTCTAATCCTCATAGAGCTGGTATTTCAGCAGTTGTTTAAAAAAAATACATGTAGCAACATTGCCTGTTATTGTAAAGCAAGGAGCCTTTGCATATAAACCGTTATCCTGACCTTGAGTTGAGTAAATAAACAAAGCGTGCAGCCAAAGTAAGATTTTCCATGTAACCGAAGCCTCATACAAAGACTTTATATCAGAGCGTAAAATTAAAAACAGTATCATACTAGGTGGTTAAGTGATGGTTGATTTATGGTGCCACAGCAGTGATGAGCGTGCCAAGGCCTGCAGGCTGCTTATTGTGTCACGCTGCATTCATGACCTGGATGGAAAAGGAAGATCTGGGTGATGACTTAAAATATGAACGCTGCCATTTTTATGGGCAATTTAGTGGTTTTCTGCTGAGCCCCACCCCAAGTCACTCACTCTCTTTACTGTCAAACACATGCACACAAGAGCTGCTGCCTTTAAAGTTAAAAATAGCTATTTTAGATGATGCAGCCATATTTGTGGCGATTACACTGCATAAAATGTTACTTTAGTTAGATTTTAAGCTTCTTTTTTTAACTTACATATTTGCCATCCTCCTGTTTACAGCTGATTTTTGTTTTGGGTCAAAAACTGGCCAACTGTTGAATATTTAATTTTGTTTTATTGTATTTTATTCCACCATAAAAAGAAACCACCAATTAAAACTGTGTCTTAATCCTTCCGCATTTGCACCCAAAAGGCATCACAGTAATTATAGGCTACCTCTAATTGAATAATTGAGTGAAACATTGTGGTACTTGATAAAATACTCTCCCCGGTATATCCATCACTTTGTGTTCATTATATGTTTGTTTTACCAGCAGTGTGAATGGGATTAGAGAGTGTGTGTACAGGCTCCCTCAGTCATCAAACCCCTTTATCTTTATTCATTGAACCTGTTCACATACACCAGGTTGCACAGAAACTACATTCCCCAGTGTGCATGCATGTGTATCTCAAAGAAAGGTTGCATTTTCTGGTCTGCATCTGAATCTGCAGTGGTTTCCCTCAGTGCGTGTATTTGTGTGTCTGAGCATGTGAGTTTGTGTGAGCAGGTGTGCAATTGCTGACTCCATCCTCTCTGAGTGAATGTGAGGGAAATTTCTGCGGTTTGAGCAGCAAACACAAACATCAACTGCATGTTGTTTTAGAGGAATTAGCACTAGGTGGTACAGCACAGTGACTCACAAAACATGATAAATTGCACTTAAAAAAATTCTGCGATCCTGTGAAAAATGCTTGGCTGCAGAGCAATGTTGTCAATACTCACAAGTTTATGCTTTGCTAAATACAAAAGTGCTGCTTGCAATGAAAAAAGCTGGCTAATCTCAATGACTGCAGACTAAAACATGCATGTTTTCTTTGGCAAGAAATTATAACCAAAAGGCATAATAAACTAAATATGTTAAAAGGATAGTTTGGACATGTTCACGTGGGGTTGTTCTTGTCCATAGTCGGGATGTAGCCTACAGTAAATGGCAGTCTGCATGCCCCCAGTCTGGAAAAGCAGTGTTTTAAAGCTTGAGTTCAAATTCACCAAAGTCACACAATAACACAAACAAACTAACTGATTCAGGCAGCAGATTTAGGCAACTCCAGTGTTGTATGAGGTAAATTTACTGTTTTTGCCAAAAGGATTTGGGTTGGTTTGGAGAGAGCGATATTTGGCATACATATTAGTCAGTGTGTGAAATACCTGGTGGCAATCATTGGGTCTCCCTACTTTCTTAGGAGCGTCCAACACACACATGCATGTGCTGCAGAGGCCCCAGTTTCATTGTTATTCTAATTCAGCTTTTCTAAAGTTAGCAAGTAATGAACTTTACTTTCTCTCTGACATATTTTCCCAGTAGGGTAGTACCGAGTCTGTATTTCCTCCAGAGTGTAACCATAATGTCAAAGCAGAAAAAGAAAAAACACTTCTTAAACATTACATCATGTTAGGTTTCCCAAATTATACACAACATTTGGACTGTAGACCATTTGCAGTAGTGCCACCAATAGAAGAAGGCCCGGAAACAACCGTATTTGATGGCAATGTAAGAGCAAACACCCCAACAAAAATAACATTTTGCAGTTTGAATAATGGTGGATAAAAGACAATTGCAAGTGACAAATAAAAATTCTGCAGTTTAGGGTTCAGGAGCAGAGTCCTCCTGTACTTTGCACCATGGTAATGATGGGTTCCTGTTGGAAAAGGCTGTCTGACAGCAAGGTAAAGCAGTGAAAATATTCTAAATATAGAGTATACTTAAACTAATATCCTGATTTTTTTTAGGTTTGCTTTTGACCACAGCATTACATTGCTTGGCTTGCTGCGCCAGTACTTCTGTCTGCTTCTCTGTGTGTGTTGACTGCTATGTACTGTAAGCAGCTCACATAACCCCACTTCAAAAAAAATCTGATCTTTCCCTTAAATACAGAAGCCATCCTTGTTATAAACTACGCTTTCCCATCTCAGTGACTGCTGGCCAAAACCCCATGAAATAAACACATTTACTTTCTTTTGTGCAAAAATCTCTTTTTAACAATGAAGTGAAATACCAATTTGTATCCCTCCCACTTGAGTGGAGCTGTTACACACACACTTGACACTCCTCGTTTTACCCCACGTAACCAGGATATTATGCAAGAGTGGATTATGTGTTGTGTTGCATCTAAGGGCAAATTACATACTTGTCTCTTTCAGTGAGTATCATCCAGACAAGCACTATACATGGCTGCCCTTCCCTGCAGCCCAGTGTAACCCTTCTCTGCAAAACAGAAAGTAGGAGCAAAAACAGACAGAGAGGGGTTGTAAAGAGAGAAAAAAAGAGGAGTTCAAGAGATAAAAAAATTACACTGCTGTAATCAAAACCCAAAAAAAACTATTCTGTCAAAATGTGGAATGAAACAGAGATCTCATAAAAGAAACAGATTGTTTCAGACTTAGTGAGAAACATGTGGCGCTTTAAGGGATAATATCCGCTCTGCTGCTGCTGATGTCATTGTCAAACTTGCTCCCCTTCCCATCACACACACACACACACACACACACATCCACGCATGCACACACACACACACACACACACACACACACACACACACACACACACACACACTCCCCCACATCCCTTCAGCCTTCTGTCTTTACCTCTCTGCTTCCCTATCTACGCCGAGCGCCCCTGGCCCTGTAGACGAGCTCTGTAAGGATTAATTAACCAATTAGGAGAGGAGCCCCTGGGAGGCGTTCGAGGGTCCCCTTGTTGTCATTACGCACACACACACACAGAGGCACAGACCTCAATTAAGCTGTGCTGTGATAGGCCTGGAACAGTTCATCTCCCCCCATGAGTGACCGAGTAGGTGAGTAACCTTTTAATTGAATTATGATTATTATCCTGATGTCCACTGTTTCTGTCCCCTCTTCTCGCCCTCGCCACATTTCCCCTTGAGGTACTGCTTGATGAAGGAAAGATACGGAGGTCCTTTCTCCGCCATTCATCTCTCTCTCTTTTTCTCCGCAGAGATCAATGTTCATTCCATCGCTCGGAGCAACAGGCTTGAAAGCTTTGTGTCTGCAAATTTACCTGAAGGGAATGTCTGTCTCACACTCAATCAGTCTGTTCTGACAGGCGTGGGATGGAGAGACAGTGATGGACAGATGACAGGATGTAGGAGTCGAATAGAGGACTTCAAATGTAAAGTAGAAACACCGACATCATAATATATGTCCCGCAATGTGTTAGATTCTGAAGGGCAGAGGTGAAAAAAGTGTACACATTCTGTACTCAAGTATAAATACATGTGTAAAAAAAGACGGGGAAAAGTAGAAGTACAGATCCTGAAATGTAATGTCTCAGAGAATTAAAGTAAAAAGTTGGCTGTTTGGCCGTTTCTGTGCTAAACTAACTGACCCTCACCCTTTCTGCACGGCTTGATCTGTTTCATCTCGATATGTCTTTTTTGTCTAGTCGTGTTTTTCATAGCTTTTAGTGTTGTTAACTTGTTTTCATCTTGTTACGTCTTTTTTGTCTTGTTGCGTCTTTTAACTTATTTTTCATTTCATTATATCCATTTTGTCCAGTTGTGTCTTTTTTATCTTGCTGCATCTTTTAAGTTGTTTTTCATATTGTTATACCTTTTATGTTGTTGTTACATCTTTTAAGTTGTTTTCGTCTAATGTCTTTTTCATCTTGTCATATCTTTTACATTGGCTTTTTGTCTTGTTACATCGTTTTCATCTTGTAACTCCTTTTTTGTCTTGTTACATTTTGTACTGTTTCTTCTCTCTTGTGTCATCTGTTGTCTTCTGTGAGTTTCTGTTCCATCCTTCTGGGTTGAAATCAGTCTTGATGTAGGGTAGGTGACGTGCAATGGCACAAAATAAAAATAATCAATAATTTTGCTTAAATGCATTAAAACTTCTGCATTGGATATTTGCCTGTTTAGAAAATGTAAGGAGTAGAAAGTACAGATATTTGTGTTTAAATGTAGGGAGCAAAAGTAATGAGTTGTCAGAAAAAAAAAATACTCAAGTAAAGTACAAATTCCTGAAAAATCTATGGACACAAGTATCTGCATCTGGGTGATATGGTTTCTTCGCGGCCCTCCTACGCAGACTGACAGGAGCGGGGATGTTTGTGGACTGTGGGCCGTGCGGGGCTTCAGTACAGTATGCTGTGTGTCAGCGCTGACTGGCCTGATTAGGACAACACCACAGACAGCCACAGACACGGCAGGAGAGGAGGGGAGAGTGAGGGGACGGGAGGGGAGGGCTGATGCTGCTGGAGACAAGACAAGACAGGCCCCCCGCTTCTCATCATTTCCTCATTTGTCTGCTCACTTGGCCAGCCATCACAGCCTATCTCCATGCCAGCATGTGACCTGGATAAGAGGGCATGCAGATATATTTGTTAAATGATGGCCTGACCTCTCGGTCGAGACACTTAACCTCTGTGGGAGAGCCGTGCAAAAGCTGTGTAGATTGGTCTGTTAGTGTGTTGACCCCCACAAAGCATTTACGTGTAAAAACAGGGGCCCCGGGGCTGGTCCACGAGGCTCCATTACACTGGCTAATGTTTTCATACGTAATGTCCAGGCCTCCACACACACACACACACACACACACACACACAGTGATCTGTGAAGAGAAGAGATGACACTTTGACACTTAATCATGGTAATGTTCTTAAAGCTGTGCTATGTAAAAATATTTGTAGATTTACACCTGTTTCCACAGCTTGAGTTTTAAAGAGTGGCTGCAGTAAAGTAAATTTGTTGCCTCCTTTTGTGGAAATGTAACACATCTGTCAGTTATATGGCAACAAAACTGAATCTAAAAGTTTAAGTTTAACAACAAAAATTGTCCTCTTTACAACAGTTAACTCTCTGTCCAGATAAATATGGACTGATCAACACAGAATTACACAACCTTGAGGTCAAGACCGTGGATCAACTGATATGCAGATACACATATATATGTACATGTATATATATATGTGTGTGTGTGTGTGTGTGTGTGTGTGTGTGTGTGTCATTGTGATTTTAGTTAAATATTACAATCTAGTTTAATTTTATTAGTAGGCTAATTTGCCCATTCATGATCTTTGTTAAGCACAGAGACACTCAGTGGTGTTACAGTGGACATGCTATTATGAAGGGCTCTACTGACAAAAATCCAAAGAAATTGTTTACTAGTTTATTCATAGTTTTTGTAGTTTCTGTGGAATAAGCATATAATTTTGTTTGGCAGTCTGAATCACTTGTGAAGATTCGTCCTCAGACATTGTTGGGCGGCCTTCTCTCTCAATGGGCCCTTGTAAAGAAAGTAACTGAATATGCCGGCTCTCTACCCTTCAATTGGAGCTATAATCTTGAAAATGGAATTAATAATATGTTAAAATTCACATGGCAAGTTCCTCAGGAGAGGTTTGGGATGTAAAACTTGTGTTTTTGCCAGATGTTGGGGAAGTCATTTTGCCCCTTCCTTTGACTCTTCTTTGTTTGAAACATCACAGACTGTCACTGTTAGCAAACATAAGACATATGCACACTTAACGGATGTCATATTACAAGATTTCTGGGTGTTAATGTTTACATTTTTCAGATGGTTACCATCTGCAGCTCTGTGGGGCTGCCAGGTTGCCTCAGACTTATGCCATACATGCTGTTTATGTTAACAAATTCTGTATTATGTTATTGCACTTTTATGCTGGCTGTTTGATCATAATTGGCTCTGCATGAACACATAGAGAAAGTAACTGGAAAAACCATGTGTCCTGTGCAACGTACTGTCCGCCACACATATTTACCTGATCTATAAACAGGACCTTATTGAACAGTTAACTGAAGCACACACGTTTCACATCGAGGAATCGACAAAGATAGTTAGAATGTCTCTTCATTGTCATTTAGATATCCGACTCTATCTACTTTCCATCTGTTAGTGATCTCCAAGAGCTCCGTGTGCTGTGAGGGAGCAACGGGGAGAAAAAAGGGGAAGGAGAGGAAAGTAAAGTAGAGGTTTTACTGCATCCTGGTACATCCTGCCTTAATGAGGCCCCCCTCTCTGTCTGCCCATCTGTCCCCAGCGGGATTGGCCGCACAGGGCCCCCATGTTAGTGAGGAGGTATGTTTGTATGTGTGTGTGCATCTGGGTGTGTTTGCACAAGGGAGATGTACTTGGGAGTCTGATTCAGTCAAGGTACAGACAATGATGGTGTTACTGTCATTGCAGGTAATGTCCCTTGTGGATTTAATCATTCTTTGTCTTTTATTGTCTCACTGTCTGTTCCTGAAACATGGGGGGCTGTTTGGTTACAACAACACATGTTTAGGATTCCCCTTCATCTCATTTAACTCCTCGGTAGGAAGGGGACTGAGTCATCCATCCTCAGCTCCCCCACCCCACCTCTGATGACCCCTCTCCGTGGTATAGTCTCATTAGCTTGAGCTGCAGTGGCTTGTTAACCCCACTAATCGAAATGGGAATGAGCATAAAAGAGCCCAAGAATTTACTGCCAGGTCCACACTTCAAAGGGACAGTGGGGAGGGGGCATCATTCAGCAGACTGAGAGTGTGTGTAAGTGTATGTATGCACTCAGAGGTGTGCGTTGGTTTAGTTTGATAAGTTGCTTTTGGTAACACTTTTAAAATTTGGTCCTCAGCTCACATTATGCAAAACAAGCTGAGTACACTTTATGGTAAGTCTACATGAATTATCATGAATTCATGCATGAAAAAAACATTCATTCATGTAGTGCTTCATGAACTATCGTGATATGTTAACAATGTTCATGTCTTCTTCATAGGTACGTCTGCAGTTAAAGGGACAGGGCAAAAAACACTGTCCAGCCACAGCAATAAGCCATGATGTAAAGATGATTAACTGGGCATTACTTCTTCATGACTTCATCATGTTTGTAGCCCTTCAAATGAAGTGGTGACCTGTTTGTCTTTAACATGGATGAATTATGATAAATGGTAGCATAATAGTGAAATCACATGTATTAACCATTTGTTGCTCATGGATTCATTTTCTTTTTCCAGCTGAATAATTGATAATTGAAATCGAGTCTACAATTATGATCTGATTTTACATTTGTATTTTTTCCAAATACATAATGCCTAAATATATAACAGGTTCATTTTATTTGAAGGTCCACAAACATGATGAAGTCATGAAGATTAATGGTTACTTAAAGGAGAAATATGTAGTGTATTTACTGTACTGAATCATAAAATGACCATGATATGCTATCAGATATTAAGGAAACATGGTAAATTGAAATACTGGCTTTTTCGACAACACGACAGCCAGTAAGTTCTCCTTTGAAATGTCCAACTGTTTTGTTTTTGTTTGTAAGATAATTAAAATCATTAATAATCTTTTAGAAGGAGTAGATGTTTGAAACAGTTAAATTGAGCGATATGTTAATGAATTCTGGCAGGCAGTGTGACATGCAGTCACTCTACTTAAACTTCAGAGTGTATATTTTTGGAGCGGCAGGGTTTTTGTTTTCAGGATAACGGGCTTAGCTTTAGATCGACAGACAACTGACAGTTATAAACAGACTCATCATCACTTGTCACTGTCAAAGTATAATTTTGTGCTCGTCTTGCACTTGCCATGTTCAGTGTCCCTGCAGCCTGCAGCAAACCTGACTGAGCTTCAAGTCTGGGGAGGAGAGAATAGGGTGAAACAACTGACTTCAACCATAGATCATATATTAAATAGGCATTAAACCGGTTTGATATACCTTCTATAGCTCCAACTCACTATTTGGCCTGTAGTAGTTATTTTTGAATGCTAGGGTCTAACATAATGCCTCTTTAGTCATAACTGCAACACAGCTTACTGCTGTGACTAGTCAGGTTTTTTTGCCCTGCGCCTTTAACTGCAGACATACCTATAAAGAAGAATGAACACCATTAATAACTCAGATATCATGATGATTGAAATACTTTAGTTGTTGCATTATGTAATGTATTGTTCTTGTATTGTGTCATGCATGAGCTACTGTTGATTATTCTACATTCCTGATAGTTCAAGTATTAGATGCCTTTTCATGCATGAAGACATGTATGACCTCATTATGATTCATACCCTCACTATAAAGTGTTACCAACAAGTTTCATGGTTGTCACAGAGAAGCACAACAAAGTCTGCAACACCTTGGCAAATGCACTTTTCACTCCAGATTTCAGCTCCAGACTTATTTAAAATTTGGAGCTTAAAGTTGAAGTTTTCTCATTCCAGCTACAAAAAGCGTACCCTTAGTAAGCTGGATCCTATGTCAAATTCCCACAGTTCTTTAAATAATGTATGTGTAACAGAGGCATGCTGCAGCGTGCCCTGCTCTCATCATCTCTAGTGGAGCTGCCAATGCTGACAGACTCCCATATAACTAATATCTCCACTTTGCAAACAGCAGGGCCAATTCACACTGCACATTCTGCACATTCGGTTATTTTAATTCAAACAGCATGAGAAGTCACTTGGAACTTAAATGTTGTCTTTTTTCTTTAATCCAACCACTGGTCCAACCACTAAAAAGGGTGCTATGAAAGGCCCAATATTATATTCTCTACTGCACGGTCAAGTAAAACAAACACCAAAAACGAGCCTGCCAAAACAGTTGTTATAAGCATTCGAGCTGACTGGAGAGTTACATTTGGATCTGATGACCACTGTAACGTTGGAAACAGTGACTCTGCCTGTAAAGCTGCAAGGATCAGTCAACACACCCCCTTTCCTCCAAATCTATTCACTCAAGCGGGCGTGGCAGTCAACACTTGGCAAACTCCAAAATCCCAGAGGTGCAGAAAGCTACTTTGTCAAGGGGAACATGTAATCCATTTATTCAGTCATACGTGTTTATCTTTTGGATCCTTTGTGTCACTTACACTGTGCTTGTTTGCTTTGTGTCATTTTCAGTGTCAGCACAAACTTCTCTTTTTATATTATTCAAACAAAGTTAGATGCTGTGGTTTGGTCAGGTCGGACCGGAGAGGGATTTGGCTCATCCCGAGTCATGGTGCACCACAATAGCTGCTATGAAATCTGTTAATACCGGCCCACTCTCTACTATCTGAGCCCTTGGGTGCTTTTAGATGCACTCTCAAAAATACAGATGGAAACAAGAACCATATAGGCTTGGCCCCTTGGGAGAACCCTTTTTGGTTGCTGGTAGAACCTTTTATAAAGGTTCATCTTGAAACACTATCAGAGAGTTCTACCTAGAATCCAACAATATCCAACTGACAACAATATGTGAAAGGTTTCACCTAGAATCCCCTATGAGAGGTTCTACAGAGAACCCTTCTATTTTGTAATGGTTCCACAATGAACCTTTTCTTGGGGTTCCATCCAGAACCTTTCCAACTTTAAGGGATGCTAACAAGAACCCATTCAGGTGGTTCTGCTAAGAACCTTTTTTTATATTCTAAGGGTTTTGTCTCGAACACACTCATGGGGTTCTACTGAGAACACTTTTATATTCCAAGGGTTTTATCTAGAACACACACAGGATTCTACTAAGAACCTTTTTATATTCCAAGGGATTTATCTAGAACACACTCAGGGTGGTCTACTGAGAACCTGTTTATATTTCAAGGGTTTTATTAAGAACCAATTCATGAGGTACTGAGAGGGCTTTTATATTCCAAGGGTTATATCAAGAAGACACTCAGGGGGTTCTATTACGAACCCCTTTATAATCCGGAGTGTTTATCTAGAACCCACCCAGGGGGTTCTACCAAAAACCTTTTTTGGTATTCCAAAGGTTTTGTGTAGAACTCACTCACGGTGTTCTACTGAAAACCATTTTATATTATGGTACAAAGAACCCTTGATGAAAGAGTTCTTCAAGGATTTCAAGAATCTTTGAGAAACTTTTTCCCTAAAGGGTTCTTTGGATGAAAAGAGTTTGCAATGGAACCTTGAATCTTACAAAGAACCCTTGACAAACCCTTTTTTCAAAAGACGGTTCTTCAGAAGAAAATGGTTTGTGTGTAGAATCTCAGCCCTTCAGGAAGAACCCTTTTGGAACCCTTACTTCTAGGAGTGTGCAACAAGTCTCAGTAGGAGCAGATTATGTGCCAAAGCAATTCTCAAAGGATAGTTACGAGTTTGTTTAGAAGGTCTGACTTATTTATACAGGAGCTGATTGATAGAAACATACCCACAAATCAACAGTGAGGTCAATCATGATCCACTGCTGGAGTAATCCCACATCTGAAGTACATGACTCTATCAACAATACTAACTTACTGGAAAAACCTGTAAAGTGGTGCTTTATCTGTCTGTATGTACTGTACTCACAAATTTATCTTATACATTAAGTTCCTGTATATTAGAATCACACTGTTCATGTCAGGTCTGTGACTTACTGCTGTCCTAATCAAAACTTTTGAACGACAGACTCTCAGTCCCTGCAGGATGAATCCTGAATCCTTTGTCTCTTCCCTGTTTGTTTTTATCCTTCAGGAGGACTGATTCAAATCTATTTGTTTGATTTACACTATGAAAAGACAACAATCAGTTGCACCAGAGGGCATTTAGCAGAAGTCAGCTTTGAAGGTTTTTGTGCAAATTTGGCTTTTTGGGAAATGAAGGACAGACAGAGACAGAAACAGTGAGACACTTGTGTGGTTTGGCTGACACTGGTTCTGTATGGTGCCTCTAATTTTCACCACATGCCATTTACCAACTTATATGAGCTTCACAATAGGAGTGCAGTTTTGCAGCACAGGCAAGCTTTTGTATTTTTATGGAATTATTCACTTGTTTCTATTAGCATAACACTAAAAACACGTTCTTGTAGGACATGTTTTTAATTATCTACTAAACCAAAGCAAAGCGTGCTGCTCAAGTTTCCTTCATGACCTTGTTAAATTTACATTTTATGCAGATTCTTTCTTGTGACATTTTGTGCAGCTGAACTAAACACTTATGTCTCATCCAAACAACAGGAAATTTATGTGAAAATCTGAATGTGTCCATCTGTAACAGTATACACACTCATTGTTACATTGTTACTATTTAGTTACTATTTAAGTAATACATGGTAATGTCCTTAGTTGACGAAAATTTAATCAGAAATTGATATATCTCATTTCTCCTTATGATAAAATATTAAGAAATCAGTGAACTCTTTTGGAAAATTGGTGTTCCTATAGCCTGTTTCTAGGACTGTGATCGGCAACTGGTGGCCCAGAGTCCACATCTGGCCTGCCAAAGCTTCCCATCCAGCTCGCAGAAAGGCCACTGATGAAAGTGTTGCAGTATTTGTGTATTCAGAGTATTACAAACTGTGGTGAAATGCCCCAGGGAAAAAAATGTTCCGTTAAGTTACTATTAATGCAAACTGAACTTCTCCTACTGCTGCAGCGTCACTTATTTTAGGTATTCAGGTATTTTATTGGAGAAACAGGTATTGACTTTTATTTTGAAGCAGTCACAGGAAATTAAATCTGTTTGTCAGTAAACTTAGCATTTCATCGCTGTTGTTTTGCTGCCCCCCAGAATACTGTTGCATGTGGCATTAAACAGCATTTGTTGTTACCACCAGAAAGTACAGATGTCAAATGCACGATGACTTTGCAACTGCATAGTATCAAAATTGGTTAAAGTTGATTAATATTTGCTTCCAGTCATTCTGCAATCTGTAATTACATGTCTGGAATGAGAGATTTGAAGCATCACTCCTCATTGGAAGAGGTCTGAGAGCATTTTATAGTTAGGTAACTAGTTATCATTTCAGATTTCCGTGTTTTTCAAGTGTCTGTTTCCATTTAAACTGACACTGAAACAAATTATGCCTTGATAAATTTTATTTCTTTTATTTAAAAGTCCAGCTCCCACAATCCTGGCCTTTGCAAAAGAAAAAATGTAGATGAAGACCCCTGTTCCACGACAAAATGCGACCCTAGTTTAAATGTGAAATAACAAACAAAAACAAAAGTGCTATACTTAAAAGTAAGCAAGAGTGCTAATTACCATCTCTTTGTGCAAAGATTCTTACAAATATATGATTAGACCTGACAGATAAAATGAATAAGGCAGAAATGTAATTTTCCAGATTATGACAGACATTTAAGCCTGAACTGACATCAGTATTAGATCAGTTGTCGACAAAGCAAAATTATCTGGGGCAAGTAGTCAAACCAAAATGGCTCTGGTTTTTCCAGCAGGGGACCAGAACTGATATTTTTAGAAGTCTGTGTCTCTGTCACAGGTCTTTAGAGGCAATCATGTGGCCGTAAACATTAAACCATAAAAGATGTTTTACATTTTTCTGACGACAGCACGGTTAGGGGGGGATCAAAAAGCAACTTTGTGGTCTCTAACAGATAAATTGATAGAGAGATTAAGAAAGATAGATCATTGCAACCACTGTGGGCTCTAATGCTGCAAAGGAAAGGGGTTCACCGGAGGACAATGAAACACAACACGTCTAACCCAGACCTTACACATTTAAGAGGGCTCATATAAGTGGTACCATGTAATATTCATTATCTGATTTTGTTGAGTCATTGTGAGCTTCCATTCTTTTCCTGCGTCCTTCCGTCTGAACTGGAAGCCACGCAAATATGTGAGGTTTGTGTGTGAGAGTCAGCCGATGGCCGTGGCTGTCAGGTAGGTTGTATTTGAATAATTTGATGAGACAAGGAAGCAATAACCATCAGACAAAGCAGTTGGAGTGGGAAGTGACAGCCAAAGAAAATATGAAGCAGAGGAAATGTTTCACACCCATGTTGGAGTCTTGTGATGAGTTCAATGTGCTCTGAAAAAAAAAAGGATGTCTTGTTTTCAACACTTGTCGTGGATGACAACATTCACAAGAGATGCAATGATTGTCCCAAACAAACAAGATGTGTTATTATTTTAAAAAGTGTGAAATCTGAGGCAGATTATGGCTGTGTGTCCAAATGTGTGGACTTTTTCCAACAATAAACTTTAAAAAAAATTTCATGTCCAGGCTGCCTTCAAATTTTTAATTGACTGAATATGAAAAGACAAGTTCATGTAATTTTGTAATGATTCAAAACAATAAACTTGATATTAATTCAGTTGCACTTGTTATAACATGTCCAGTAAGTTTAAGTTTAACCAACAACTGTTCAGTCACAAACATTACAACAAAATTAGATTAATTTGACATTTGTGTGTTGAGTGTAAACTCAAAACTTAGATTAATTAAAGTTTGCAGTGTTTTCATTACTGTGGAAAAACAACAACTTTGATTTAAAATGTATATTAGAGACACACAGCAGGTTTTTATCATATATCTGATCTTTAAACTAAAACAGAAGGGTCTCAGGAGAGTTTTAACTCTTAAACAATGCATGCTGGGAAGTCTGCTAATATGCTGGTAATGTTTCCTTAGAAACTTAAAGGGACAGTTCCACAAAGCTTGATGTTAGCGGATTCATGTAAGAACTAGTTTCATTCTAGAAGAAAGAAAATAGAATCTGGAAGATTCTACTGCAGAAAGAAAATAATTCCTAAATTAAACCACTCACAACAAGGTCTGTGGATTATCTTGAGTAACTGGTAACGATTTCAGGGAAGATTCACTGTGCCATCTGATCATACTGGAGAGAAAGCAGGCACCTCTACAGCCAATATCTCCAAAAGCTCTGACGTTCCCTGGAAATAAAAACCTGAAATTTTTAATATACTGGAATGAGTTGATTCCACCAAATTCCTGTATTTTTACAGTGTAAAATAACTGATTTTGCCAAAGGAGTCAGGTGGCTTTGGAGAGAACAATATTTGGCTTTTATAAGGGTGGTTTCCCCTCAGTGTCAGTATTGTAAATACTAAATTTCTCTTTTGATTCTAAATTCCTGTATGATTTTTTTTTTTTTACAGGGTACACATTACAGGCTTGAATGAATTAAAGTAATGAAGTAAGTCGAACTCTCCATGGGCTATGTATTAATGAGAACACATATAAAATTAACCCACTGAACATATTTCACAATCTCTCTAGATGTGTATAAGAGACAGGGGTACACATTACAGGCTTGAATGAATTAAAGTAATGAAGTAAGTCGAACTCTCCATGGGCTATGTATTAATGAGAACACATATAAAATTAACCCACTGAACATATTTCACAATCTCTCTAGATGTGTATAAGAGACAGGGGTACACATTACAGGCTTGAATGAATTAAAGTAATGAAGTAAGTCGAACTCTCCATGGGCTATGTATTAATGAGAACACATATAAAATTAACCCACTGAACATATTTCACAATCTCTCTAGATGTGTATAAGAGACAGGGGTACACATTACAGGCTTGAATGAATTAAAGTAATGAAGTAAGTCGAACTCTCCATGGGCTATGTATTAATGAGAACACATATAAAATTAACCCACTGAACATATTTCACAATCTCTCTAGATGTGTATAAGAGACAGGGGTACACATTACAGGCTTGAATGAATTAAAGTAATGAAGTAAGTCGAACTCTCCATGGGCTATGTATTAATGAGAACACATATAAAATTAACCCACTGAACATATTTCACAATCTCTCTAGATGTGTATAAGAGACAGGGGTACACATTACAGGCTTGAATGAATTAAAGTAATGAAGTAAGTCGAACTCTCCATGGGCTATGTATTAATGAGAACACATATAAAATTAACCCACTGAACATATTTCACAATCTCTCTAGATGTGTATAAGAGACAGGGGTACACATTACAGGCTTGAATGAATTAAAGTAATGAAGTAAGTCGAACTCTCCATGGGCTATGTATTAATGAGAACACATATAAAATTAACCCACTGAACATATTTCACAATCTCTCTTTTTATTTGCCTGACTAAAACTAAAAAAAAAAAAAAAAAAAACGAAGGAAAAAAAAAAGAAGAAAATCTGTCATTGCACTTGTCACTTTGTGGCATGTCAAGACTAGAGAATGTATTCAAGCCTTTGGCAAAGTGTGACCTTTTAGGGGAGCCCAGGCGCAGTTTCCCTAATTAACCCGTCCTCCTCATGCATACAGACATCCATATCCACACACACCACGGTGCCTTCTTCATTAGACAGACACGGAGATCAACAGATTAATTTAATCTGCATAAATGCAAATATCCTCTTGAGCGTCCTGAGCGTGCGTGGAGATGACTGACGACAACGTGCACAGGCAAAATTACATACTGACACGCTATAGACTTAAAAATGCATACATTTACTCTTTTCTCAAGGATCTGCTCTTACGAAAAATAACCTATAATCGGACCTAAACTTAATATTACAAATATATCACAAATGCAACGGATTTTTAGGTATTTTTTAAAGCAGATGCAATAAAAAAAGCTTCAAAAGTCACTAATAAGACGTATATGACAAGAAACGTAAAGGCAGCCATTAATTATGTCTTTACAGTCATATATGACGCATATCAGCCAGGCTCCGTCATTAATTAATTTTTAGACAATGAACACTCGAGGTCCACGTCAACAGCCCCTCATTAAGACATTAAAAATACCCTCGTTACTAGTGCAAATTAACCTAATTCTTGAGGTTCCTATAAGGCGCTTTAGCAGCCGCAGATCAAAGTGCTGACAAGTCTGTGACAGAGTCCAGGCGTGACAAACGGGACAGGGCTGCAGCGTCTTCCTGCACAAAGTCAACCGTGAAAACCTTCCGCTGTTAGACATGCAAAATAACTAAACACATGTTTACTCTCATAGAGCTGCGTCAACACACAAAGAGGGGCATTTTTAAGTGAAGGAAAATGTAATCTGAATGAATGTCTTCAGTGAATCTGTCAAACAGAGTTAAACGTATTTGACATTTTACTTGGGAAAAACACAGGGAGGAAAGGGAAATAAATAAATAAATAAATAAATAAATAACATTTCTGGCACAAAAATAGGCTACATTAGAATTTATTGCATTGGTATTATGTAAAACATGGTTGGTAAATACTTGCTCGGCATTTTGAAGAGGCATAAATTAATTGCATTCAGTGAATGGTGAAAATGTCACTGGCTGTATTAACTCACACTCAGTTTATTCTTGGAAACTGCAAGAAAATGTGCCACAGATTGAGATGTAAAAAAGGCCATAAAATACTGGGTTCACTTCACTTCATATGTCATCAGTGGCACTGAGAAAAACGTGCATTTGATTATCAAATAAATGAATGAATATGGCTTTATTTCTTTGTCAAATTTTTTTTTTAACAAAAATAAGCCACAAGACAACCACAACAATAAGCTGTGGGGTTACATACTTCATTCTGTATTTATTGCATTTCAAAATAAAAGC
>JAJHUR010095722.1:1070-11232 GCA_027495735.1 Lutjanus campechanus | reverse complement strand
TGGTCACCATTCACTGCCATTGCACTGGATGAGGCTGCTACCCTGTTTCTCCTAAAACTCCAGGATTGTTTTGTGAACTGAAGACCGTCACCCATCATCACATCGGCATAGTGGTGAGTACATACTGAGTGGGTTATCATGTAAAGTGGAGTATCGCTTTAAAGTGTTAAATTAGATGTCTGTCTGTAATTCTGCACAAAATATGTGGGTAAAGGAGACAAAGGAAAAATGGATGCCATATTGTGGTCAAGTTGTTTGGATGATTTGTAGGGACAGTTCACCCCAAAATCAAAAATGCATCTTTTTTCCTCTTACCTGCAGCGCTGTTTCTCCATCTAGATTGTTTTGGTTTGAGTTGCAGAGTTTTGGAGATATTGGCTGCAGAGATGTCTGTCCTTTCTCCAATATGATGTCACTAGATGGTACTGAAAAATTCAACAGCAATGTCTCCTTCCAGAAATCATGACCCGGTTACTTAAGATAATCCATAGACCAATGCCGTGAACAGTTTCATGCAGATGATTCTCCTGCAGAAAGAAAGTAGGTCCGGTAGATTCTACCATGGAAAGAAAACAGTTTCAAAATGAAAGTAGGACTGTGGACTGTGTGTAGGACTTTTTGGGTAATTAATTTCTAAGAAATTTCAAATATGTTACTTGGTAATTACCACCTGTTTACCAAGAAATTAGGGTACCTGTAAATTGAAAGGACAATCTCATGTTGAGATCAGCATATTGTTAGCAGGTGGCTAACATCGTGCTAATAACAACTTTTTTCAAGATGTAAACTGGATAAATAACTGCAGAAGAAGACATTCAGTGTTGGCTTTATCAGTATGGATTTATTTAACCACATCTCCAAAAAAAAAATGCTGCAGTTCAAGGCTGCATTATAAAGCTTCTGGAAGGGATACGATCGCAAAGGAGCCAATGTTGTAAAGGTACAATGCTAGCGTTAGTATCAGCTTAACGTTAACCTTTCTTGCTCAGCTTACTTCGGGTCTAATCCCTTACTTTTCCAGAAGTTGTAAAATAACAGGCGGGACTTTTCTTGGTTTTGAGAAGCTGAAGCACTTATTAACTGACATACTGTAAGCTGAACTGTACATCTACTGCCAGACGGACACTTGCGCACTGCCCTATTCCATAAAGGAACGACGTTACGCTTATGACACTATGCGTCAGTAAATTCCAATACAGCATAATTATTGAGGCAGTTGCGGTAAACCGCCATTCCGTGGAAATATGTTGCTCTGTCGTCACGGTGAGAACAAAAAATCCATACCACCACAGCCTGACATGAAACTGCTCACAACAAGGTCTGAGAATTATTTTGAGTAACTGGGTCATGATTTTTGGAACCAATCTAGATAGATAAATAGCACAACAGGGAGGGAAGAAAAATGCGCATTTTTGATTTTGGGATGAACTGTCCCTTTAAGTATACTGTAAATAATGTTTTCCCAGCGCTTATTTTGTCTTCAAGATGTGAAGACGGATGTTGTATTTTGTACTTACTATATATTCTCTGCCTCAGTATTTGTAACAACAGCAGTGGGGTTAATAAAGTTTGTTTTGTGAACCTTGTGCTGTTTTCTAGTAATCGCCACATCTTGCCTACACAGCTGCTTTCCACCTTGACTGACGAGGAAGGAAGCACAGCAACAGCAGGGAGACTCGGTACATGTGTGTGCGTGCATTGGCCCACTGTTTCCCCTCCCTGCTCTGGCTCCTTTCTTTTTTTCCAATTTCATTCATAAAATGCAGCAGCATCTCTCCGCCATTTTCACTCTAGCCTCATGTTGCTAGGTAACTGCAGCACAAAAGGGAGGGGGGACTGTCTTCTCTCACCCATTTTATCTCTTCTTAGTTGAGGGGAACAACTCCTCCGTCCATCCATCTGTTAACACTGTCTGCTTTTCACATGTCTACACTGTTTAGAAAGGCTCTGAAACATGTTGGTATAATAGCTACAGGCCAGTTGGAAAAAGGAAAAAGCAGGAGTCTGGTATGCAAAACAGTGCATATTCATATTTTGGCCTCAAAATCCCCATGCGGCATGGCCTCTAATAGCTGCCTGTAGAAGTGCTCACATGAGTAATTGACAAATGTCAACAAATCAAATAACTATGAGAATAAGTCATTTTCAAGGAACAATTCCAAACATTTGCTGGTTCTAGCTTCTCACGTGAAGATTTGCTTTTGGTTTTATTCTTTTGGGTGGACAAAAAAAAAAAAAGGAAGTCAAGGATGTCACCCATTGTATTTTGTCACAGTTCACAGACTATATCTTGAAAAGTAGGGATGCAACTAACATTATTTTCATTGTTGATTAAGCACTGATTATTCTCAATCATTGTGCTTGTGAGTTTTGTGTGGATCTGTATCAAAGAAAGATGTTTACTTAAAACGATATTCCACCCCTAGATGATAATCCACTCAATATGTACTCACCTCTATGTCGATGTAAGGATGGGTAAAGATCTTCAGTTCACAAAACAATCCTGGAGTTTCAGCAGAAAACAGGGTTGCAGCTAATGACAGTGAATGGAGACCACGGATAAAATGTAAAAAACAAAAAAACAAAAACGCAAAATGTCTCCATCCTGCTTGTGTGGTGTAATCCAAGTTTCCATGATACCATGTTTTTCCCAGGTAGCATGTAAACATGGCGACATTTTGTGTTTGTTTTGTGTGCTATTTTTAACGTTTTATCTGTGGTCACCATTCACTGCCATTGTACTGGATGAGGCTGCTACCCTGTTTCTCCTAAAACTCCAGGATTGTTTTGTGAACTGAAGATCTGAAACTATCATCACATTGGCATAGTGGTGAGTACATATTGAGAGGACTATCATTCTGGGGTGGAATATCGCTTTAAAGCTACTACAAGGAACTTTGATATTTTGATTTTGGAGCCCCCTGTGGATAAATGCAGTAGTGTTTCTACTGTAATAACCACAAAATATAGCTTCAAAAATAAAATGATCTAAATAAAAATCTCCTTCATTTTAACTGGCTAATGTACTACTCTGCCTGGAAAAATGTAAACACAAGCTTGTTTCATCTGATTTCTTGGAGAATTTGACCCAGCGGCAGCCATTAAGAACGATCTTACAAAAATATCCAGTTCTTTCATGGATTCTCTTGTTAACTTATGGAGGTCCTATAGAGGCATTACTATAGAACTGAGACTGTTTTATAATCAGTTAAAGACTCCTTGTAGTAGCTTTAAGTCTGTAACGTGTACTTTATGTGTGGGCCAGGACATCTCTGCAGCATGATAGTATTTAACTTAAATGGTGTTTTAACACCCAGCTCACCTTTAACAAATATTGACCTTCTGTGATTTGAAAATTTCAGCAGGCCATATTGCAAAATTAGCTCCTATAATAATTTCAAGAATGCATTGACATGCCACATAAATGTAAGGCTAAACATATAGGTGCCTGAGCACGTGGAGCAATTCTCAACAAACAGGTAGTGACATCCAAGAAGTGTTATTAGTTGGTGTTTAATTCGGCATGTACCTGATCCACCAACCAGCTATTATTTTGTGAGTAATCTAAAGTTTTGACACGGTTCGCCTCTCCTTCCTGCGAGCTTGTCCCACTAAATTAACACAGCTGTCCAACAGAGGCTGGTAAGGAGTAAAGGTGGCAAAATCCAAAATCTAAAGTTTGTATTGAAATAGATTTTATCTTTACGGATTACATTGATGCCGAATTGATGAGAAAACTGTCTACATATGACAGGCTTAATCTTGTGTTGCTAGGTACATGGTTTTACAGACACGGAACACAATTGTTATGATGTCATATTTCTTGAAGATAGTTTGGTGTAATATTTTTCAGAGTTCAGGGAGCTTTAGCGCCTTACTGCTAATATGTATATTTGAACTACAGACAAAAATTTCTTGCCATACCTCACCTGGCCTATTACTAATCTTGTAGCCCAATTAAGCACCCATTGGGTTAAATATACAGCTGTAGTAGCTTGTGCCCATTTTACATAATAAAGTAGGTGGCTGTAGAGCCATTTTATGATGGTGTCAGACCCTGCAGTAGCTATAGGACCTCCTGTTTATAGCTTGGGTGTTTATTAACAGAGTTTTTACAAACACAAGCTCAAATAATGATTGAAATAAAATATTCTGATGCAAATCTAAGTGAAATGGGGCTGTCTGAGGATCCTGATCCTTGGGCATCTGCTGCACTCGCCCTGTAGGTAACGCCAGGTGTGGGGCGAGGATGACAGGGATGCTGGTGGAGGACTCTGACTGTAAGGTCGACGGTCTTACAATTGGTGGCTGCGTGTTTACCAATTGTAAGAAAGATTGTCTTTTATTTTATGCGATTCATTTCCCACCTGATAAACTCTTCCCTCCATTGCACGGTCGTCTGCGTGTGTTTAGAAGTCCTGCCAGCCACACCGCGCCGCGCGTGCGTGCGTTAAATTCTGACCAACATTTCTAAAAATAGCTCGCGGTTGACGTCACTTAGCCGAACGTGTATCAGTCGCTTGGCGGCGGGGAAGGGGGGTGAAAGAGCGGGGGGAGAAAGATTTTTTTTTTTCCTGTCAACCGCTGCTGACAGCCAATAGATATCCTCGCATTCACCGAGATTCCCACGGTTCTGCCGCGCCAAGCCAATGGAGGAGAGAAGCCGGAGAAAGTGGGCGCGTACGTCGTCAGGAGGAAAATAATCGGTGACGCTCCCCTCGCTTGCTTTTTGTAGGGCGGCGGGACTCTGCTGTTTTTGATGGATTGCGACAGGCCAATCAGAGCGCTCTGTGGGTCAGCGCTGTTAGGGAACTGACCAACCCGTAGCCTATCCTCAGATGTCAATCAACGCCGGTTCTGGCGAGTAGGCGGGACGTTCGCTCGGCTGTAGTTCCGTCATCTCGCTCGTCTCCGAGGCTACAGGGGGCCAATGTTGATTTGGGCGAAATCCCGTCGTTGTCGGACCCCGCCGAGGTTTAATTTTTAAAGCTGGGTTCGGTAACGAACAGCGACAGGCTTTCAGTTGAGGTCACTGCACCCTCGCCGTCGCTATCGCTGTTTTTTGGGCTGGGGGAGAGGTGGGGAGCCGGGGGGCCTCGCTCGGAGGGGGCTGCAAGGAGGGACAGGAGAAGACTGGATCCTCCGTGTTCAGGCCAACTGCGCCGAGGTCGGCCTGACAGTCCGGTGAAGCCCCTGCGACCGAGATACCACAACGATAGCTCCCCGTGGATTGAAGATAACGGGGGCCGGTTGTTGATGACCGTGGAGTGAGTGAGCCCGCTGCACTACCCCCGTCTCGCCGTGGCACCGCATCAGCAGCTGTCGGTCTATTAAAGATCAGGACCTCGGAGTTAACGTTTGGTGACTGTTACAGCTGGATTTTGGAAATACCGATCAGACCTAATCGAGATTAGACCGGCTTGAGAAGGCTGCAGGGCGGCCAAAAAGCCACGGATTGCCCGTTGACAGGTTGTCATCATGGGCAACGCGCCCACGGCCAGGAAGGGCAGCGAGATGGAAAGCGGTGGGTACCGTCGCCAGCACACATCACTCCTGAGCAGCACCTGCTCGGTTATACAGCCTCATGAAATGATCAGGGATGGTGTGATACAGCAGGCTGTGTTAGCTTTACATAACAAGGCATACACTGCTAATTAGAGGCCTATCCCTGCTTTCCAGTTCATTAAGATCCACACGTACGTCCACGACAAGTCCTTGCTGCAAACTAATTAGCTTGTGCCAATAACCTAAATGTGTTGGATTTCAATTCATCACAGTTGGATGTTAGGGGAGACTGGGGACGGTTGCAACACTATTTGCCTTTCTGTCACTTACTCAGAGACTAGTAGGACTAGACTAGACTAGACCAACCAAATCTTTATATAATAAACCTACACTTGTCTATTTATTTATATCCATTTATTTGAATGGAAGAATTCAGAACTTGCAACTGACCCCAACTCTAGAGACAGTTGCAACATGGTAAATACATTACATTTATAACTAATTAATCTTTGCTTTTCTTCTGAATAAGCGTAGTACTGTGAAACTATGCATTGTTTTACAGTATTATTTATTTAGTGATATTTCTTAAATAACAGTTTGTTTATGTGTTGAATATCGCCCTACCTTTAGTTAAGATGGAGATGTTAAAGATGCTCTCTATATTTCTCTGTCTCTATATTTCTGTGTGAGATAGGAACAATGGAACAATTTGCAATGCAGTACATTTTGTTAAATGTATTTGTTGTACAAAATTGCAATGACTTGTTTCAGCCACCCCCACCCCATCAGCCATGACAAAGTATCATGTGTTAGCTAGACACACTGACTTTGACACATGCTAACCATGTCACTTAGTAGTCGATAAAACAGCGAGTTAAACCCAGTAAATCTTGATGAATTCACATTAAAGATCAGGACAGTTTGACAAAAATACAGCTCATAAAAAATTACTTCCACGCCTCTGAAATGTTTCAATAAATGCGGCAGCAGATGTTGAATGTGTCTTCAGAGCATCTAACAGAGCATAATCTCTTCTAGCATGTTTCTGATTGGAGAAATGAGACTTGTTGCAACCTTCCCCTGTTGCAACCATACCCAGTCTACCCTACCTACAGTAGTAGGTAGGCTTAAGCAGGATGTAGTGCTGCATCCATAGCCAAATCTCTGTATGAGCTGCAAAACAGCCAACAGCATTTGTAAGCTGCAAGCATCTTGGCATATTCACTGTGCTGAGATACTGGCAATATCACAACAATCTATGTGTCAGATGTTTCCCAAACACTCTAGGCCTGTTGCTCCACTCCTTTTGGAAAGAGATGCTACTGAAACTGTGTGTGGGTGAGCTGAATCTAATCTACGTGGGGACTGTTTTGTTCAGTAAACCCATAAGAGTCTGCAGGTTTGGCTGGGCTGGTCTGAGTCTGTCTGCTGTACTGGAAGTCCAAATGGAAGGTTTCTGATGTGTAGAAGGATGACAGTATGCTCATGATCGAGGTGTCCTGGAGTAGTTAGTTATGAGGGCTTTTTACAATGACATACTGTATATAGTTGTCCCCAAACATTTCCATGCCAAGGCATCCCAAATAGCATTAGCATTTGTCCAGGGCCAAAAATAAAAAACCCACTGACAATACTATGGCAATAATAGTTACTTTTTAAAGTAATGTATATTTAATTTAAATACATATAAAGAAATATATACATGTTAAATAATATATAATTTATTTTCTTTCATATTCCTTTCAATTTGCAGAAGGCCGCCTGGTGGCCCACACTTTGAAAATCATAGCATTTAAAGCATTGTGTGTGTGGATGTCATACTTTGGCTGAACTATTTTGAAAAAAATATCTGATTAGGTTTATTTTGACTGATATTTCAATTGTGTGCTATATTGACAAAAAAAGAGAGTTCAGGATGCATTACGGGCAAGCTTCTGTTTCCTCGTCCATGTTGCCATAGTATCACTACCCTAGCTTATAGCTGTTACTTTGCTGGCCTGAACAGAGCGCCAGGGAACAAAAATACTCATCTAGCCTGTAATGCTTCCTGCATCCAGTGACATCACTGTGACATCACCGGATGCAGGAAGAACTACAGATTTTGCAGCAGGAGAATGTCAGCTTTCTCGGTCAGTATCATAGCTGGACCGATGGATGATGCCATTGTCTACTATTGTAACATTGTAATCATAAATGCCCTAGAACTGATAAATATGTATTTTTTAGTGTTATAATAGCATCTTACATCTGATTTACTTAAGGAAAAACTGCATAAAGAAGTGAAAACAATATCATCATCCACTGTGATGTTTCACTGTGGACATCGCCATATGGCAGTTTGGTAGATATCGCTCAACCCTAGTCAATATAGCACACACTGAGGAATTTAGTTGACTACATTTACCATCAAGATTGACTGGACATGTACATGAAAAGTGCCAAAGTTTCCCTCAAATCAATAGCTGACCATGTTAATCAATAATCAGTTAATGATTAATTAATGATTAATTTATAAGGTATAAAACACATCTTTTTTTTTTATCAGTTTAAGTTTTATATAAACAATTCTAGCGACACATTAGTTATGTGAAACATAATTAGCATAACATAAAAAGCAAAAGTTAATCATTTATGAAGCACAAAAATTCAAAACAAAAAGTAAGGATCTTCTTTGAAAAAGCTGCTCCTGTCCTTATGGAACAAAGGGCTCCACCAAACAAAATAATGTCAAATTTGGCGCAATTACTGCCATTACTAGACTACCAGGTCTGACCAAATCAAATTGCGAGAAAATCGGGTGATCTCTAGAGCATTGTTTCCCAAACTTTCTTTCTGGGGACCAACTAAAAATGACAAACCATGGTGACCCAATTCACAATAGGGTTCATCAATAAATCTGCATAAATAATAATCATTTCCGGCATAAATGAATGTTCCTGACCATTTTTACTTTTCATTTCCACGTCACCCTATATTATCTGGATGCATACATATACACATGTTAAATACTTAATAAAGGGCAGATAAATGCATCGCCTTATGGTTTTTATTTCCTTTCATCAAGAAAACAAACCTCAACAAACAGTTGAGACAGTTCTAAATTTCATTGCAACTTACTGTAATAGATTTTTGAGTTTTGAATCAAATTTTAAAAAGGTTTTGCTGACATAGTTGAGATAATTTGCTGTTCTTCTTTAAGTAAACTGGAATCTTTAAAGTTTAGAAAGTCAAAAAGTATTGTATTTAAAAAAATATTCACATTATTTGGGTGCTTGAAAAAAAAAAATATATGTATATATATATGTATGTATATATATGTATATATATATATATATATATATATATATATATATATATATATATATATATATATATATACACATACATATACATGTATAATATGAAATATTAAAATACTGACCATTATTCACTTTCAGTTCACTGAGTTTAATCAATAATTTGTTTTCTAAAACTCAAAAAAACATTAGCTGGTAACACTTTTTCCAATCTTAAGAGTTTGAGTTGGGCTCAAATCAATTGAAGTAAGTTACCTTGAAATTATGAACTTTATCAACTTTTTAAGTTTTTACAGTGTTGAACATTTAAGCCTACTTCATAAATGAGACAAAATAAATAAGTGCATTTAGGCGGATTTAATAGGCTCTTGTTTTTAATTTCTTTAAATGTTTTTTTCTTTATTTGATGACCCAAATAAAATATTTTGTGATCCACCTGTTGTCATGACCATCAGTCTTTGGGAATGACTGCTAGAGAAATGGCACACAAAAATAAAAATGAAAAAATAGTCATACATTTCTGATCAGTCAAATTCTTAATGGCTAATAGTCGATCAGTGATCGATCATTAATATCCCAAATCTGGGAGCTGTCCGGCTGGTACACACAAACACATGTCATGCACTGTTGGTCACTGAGCAGCTTTGCCTGTGTAGATGAGATTTTGGTGCCCCGCTCATGGACGAATAGTTGTGCAAGTGTTGCTAGTTCACTTACCTCAAACACATTTTCTCCCAGCAGGATATAACACTTAACCTGCTGGAGGAAATGGGGATATATTTAAAGGTAGAATCAGTAGGATTTGTCTGAGCTGTTCCTGAATGCACCAGAACAGGGCTCAGCAACCTGCGGCTCCAAATTTAACATATTAATATTTCATTCATCAGTGTTGTAGGCTTAAAGTGATTCTTCCATTCTCCTGTTGTGATGAATTTGAAGCCAATACACCAGATTGAAAAAGGTTAATATTTGTCATGGCTCAGCATCTTTTCCTTTAAATTTTGCAGGTGGCTTGTCTGAGGTTTCCCTAGGCCAGCTATGGATGGCAAATCTGAAAAAAGAAAAAGTCCCAGAGGAAAATATAGTATTTAATAGTTGTGTGCTCCAGATTTATTTTTTTATTTTTTGGCCAAAAAGCTATTTTGATACTAAAGGTTGTAGATCCCTGAACTACAAAGATACCAGGACGTCATATAACAAGGTTTCAGGTTAGTAAAGTCAGAGCACAGCAAAATAATGAGGAAAGATAAGGCAGAGGGCGGATACAGACACCACCACACACTTCTGTGGGGTCATAATTGATAATTGAAAGGGATTACGTTTACATGCATTTGAACTTTTTTTTTTTTTTTTTTTTTTTT
>JAJHUR010095720.1:0-15648 GCA_027495735.1 Lutjanus campechanus | reverse complement strand
GAAGAAGGAACGCTGTGCTTGAAAGTACTTTTTTTTTCTTGAGATAACGGAATAATAATCTCATTAACTCACGATTTTGAAAAAAAATAGCCGCCAAAGTTGCTCTCGACTTTGACACTCTGAAATTTCAATTCATTTCTAAAGATAACAGCAAAATTAACTTGTGATCTTGAGTTAACAGATCTAAAAAGATAATGCCAACTGTTGCCACTCTCTGACTCCATATCAGAGACCTAAAGGGATAGTTCGGATTATTTATTAATAATAATAATAATAATAATACATTTTATTTATAGGCGCCTTTCTCGACACACAAGGTCATTTGGACGTGTCTGCGCAGTGGGTTCTGGCTTCCCTGAGGACCTCTTCTGGATGTCAAATAATTACGTCATTACAACATATTTTCGTCCATATGACGTCCAGACAAGACATCCATACAACGTCCAGGAAAGACGTATAAAAAACTTTCATTCTGGCCTCCCTGATGATGTCCAGAAGACGTCTAAGATGTCTAGAGATAACGTCTTTTAGACGTCTTTTGGACAACTTTTTGTTCAGTGGGTCTATGTAATATACTGACTGTCATACAACTCCACATGAAATAACCCAAACTATCCCTTTAAAAATAAATCTAATTAATTATGGGCATCAACATCACTAAAAAAAAGTATGTATAGATACATGTAGCATGTTTTATGTCCTTTACCGTCATGACATTGTCCAGGGTGAAGCCAGAGCTCTCTGCACCCAGTTCGGCGAGTAGCTTCTCAAGCAGCTCGGCCCGACTCTGCGCCAGACGAGAGGGGAAGTTGGATTTGAAGGGCTTCACCAGCTCACCAGGGATTAGCTGCAGGGCGCGTACATCCTTCAAAACAGCAATTTCCTAAAAGGTGGACACGAGTATGAGACAATGACTTTGAAATTTACAGTGTAGGAGTCAAGTAGTGTCATTGTAGACTTACAGCATGCACCTTTAAATTAAGTAACATGTGTCCTGTAAGCTACTAATAAAACATATCTGTGTGATGCTACTGTACATGTGGCAATTTGACATTCAACACAAGCATCTGTTAGAGAGACAAGTCATGACAGAGAATACAAGTGTGCAATTAAAGAAAGATGGAAGAAGGGTCTTGGAAAAACTTCTCTCAGTTGTTTGTCATTTCAGCCTCATCAGGTGAGTGGAATGCATACCGGAAATATGGGACACCACACACACACACACACACACACACACACACCCAATAACATATAATTTGTCCTCATACAAAGAGGCTTTCAGTCATTGGTCTAATGAGGTCTCTGAACAGATCCAGAAGGGCCAGGCGATGACTTCAGAGGGCCGAGACTCGTGGTAATGTCCTGAGTTGAACTCCAAGGAACAGAAGCTACTGTAGCTCATAAAGACATCCTCCATTTCTTTCTCAACACACACACCCATGCATGAGTGCACTGCAACGGATTCCGCTCAACAAATGCACATTACGTGTGTTCACACAGAGTTAGACTATAAACATTTACTTCACTTTCATACCATACGTCACCACTCAATCCACCAGTAACTCTTTCTCGAGCCAACGGTTCTGTTCCCGTTAAAGGCTACAAGGACATCTAGGCCGTCAGGGTGACGACAACTTGGGGTTTGTTAGCAGAGGTTTGGACTCGAGTTACATGAACTCAAGTCACAACTTAAATGACTTTAGCCTTGACAAAATCAAAAAAGACTTGAAGGACTAATGTTAGATTACTAAGCTCCAGTCAGAAAAAATGAAAGCAAAGATAATTTTGTTCTTGTACAAACACAGCAAGGTGGTCAACAAAAAATTAATTACTGTGTGCAAAATGTGTGTTGAAAATTACAGACAGAGATTATATTTTAATTCTGTAATTGTGCATTTTAAACCTTAGTTCAGCTAAACACCAGTTAGAACTAATCTTAGATTAAATTAATATTTGTTGGTGGACCCCAGTCCAAGAACATAAAACTAAACTAAACAAAAGACACAAATAAACAAACTCTGCGAGGCAGGGGCTAAGGAGCATCCCACCAAATCAGCATCGTTCCTGGTTTGAATCCTGCCGGGGGCCTATGTTGCTGTCACCCCCCTCTCTCTCCACATTTCCAAAGAGTTTGCCACTAAACAATACAATAAAAATTAAAGCCAAATTCAATCTAAAAAAAATACATAAACAGGTGTGGAATTTGCTCTGGCCAGTGCAAAGATGTCTCTGCATGTTGAAAATGGTTCAACTTGAGCAACAGAGATAAATTATACACTTTGAGATCATCAGAGAATGACATTTGGTCAGATAAATATTTTTTTCCAATCCTCACCCAAATGAGCACAGTCTACTTGGAGAGACCCATGATTCTCTCTTCCACTGTTGACAAGTTACAAGTATTCTGCACCTTTTGATAAGTGTCGTTTCTTTTGCGGAACAATCATCTACATTCAAAGACATAAAGTAGTATATTCTGATAAAACATCAATAAATGTACCAAGCATGCACTGGTAATTGTCTCCAAAGTTTGCCTTTAGAGGTAAGTTGGACTGAATTAACTGAAAAGTTGTTCCGTCTGTATGATTACTGTGGGTTTTGTAAATACGGTGCCTTTCCATTCATCGTTTTTAGAAAGCAGACTCATGGGTGCTGTCCGCTAGACTGATGATGTCACCTGGGAAGAAGCGTGCTCTGTTTAACTGCAGCCATTATCTTTGTTTACGCGCACATACAAACCCAGTAAAGCATACAAATATAATCAGTTTGTCCTGCAGGTGCATGTATTCAAAGTCATCGACTGTAACATGTTTTATGGGTATTTATCTACTGTGAATACAGTCTAACTACAATGAGTAGAGTCTGTTTGTCTGTCTGCTTTAATGTTGATATTGCGATGAAATTGTAGGGATGAGTATTGTTGCTTTCACAAAATGTTTACACAATGACATTTTGGAAAACTAATTACCAGTAAACTGGATATAATCACTAAATGGGTGAAGGCAAATAGTAGTAGTAGAAAATTACTGAATTTTCTGTAATGCAGCCTATAAAACCAGGAAAAGACAACACTTATCAAAATAAAGTGATTTCTAGTCTCATTTCACAATATTAACACTAGAAGTGCCAGATTTCCAGAACTACCTGAATGGCCGTAAGTGGTCATTTTGACCTTTGACCTCCAAACTCATGAAAAATACCAGACTAAGAGACTGATGCATTTATTCTGTTAGTTTATCTTTTTATTTTTCACAAAATATAAGTTTTGTAAAAATGTATTTATATATTTATCAATATGCATGCCGTTGCATATAGTAAACCATAATGATTACATATAATGTATTTACAGCAGCAGTTTTCTGCAGGATAATCTGTAATCCGATTCAAATTTTAGATTAATAAACATCTTAACTTAACATGAATAATGTATATGTATATATAAAATACTTCACTGCTATCAAGATTATTTATGTGATTCCTTACATCAGGAATTCAGCCTCAGGATGCAATAAAATCTGTAGTAAAGAGTTGGAGGCCAACGGTATATCATGCAATGAAAATCAACTGAAGGAAGAGTCATTCTAAAGCATACTAGAGCTGCAACCAAGATAAGCGATGGTGCATTTCAGGCCCATGATATATATCAAGCAATGAGACAAAGCTTTGTCTATTCCACTTTGGATGGAAACCCTGATAAAATACCTTTAAAAAGCTCCGCCAGAGCCACAGAGGATGTTATACAGTACAAATGTTTTCTTCAGTTTAAGTGAAATTATCAGTTAATGATGATGCCCTCCACAAATTATTTTGCCATTATGAATAATTTTCTCCTCCTCTAGATGAACAGGAGCTCCCCATTGAAAGTGTGATCCTGTATAGTAAAAAAGCAAATTAAAACTTACTCAGAGAGAGTGGGCAAGTTTCCTTGCCTCCCAGCAAGGAATTTGTTAGGAGGCAATAAATCAGTCGGGCAGGTCAATAAAAATTTGAACACCAAATTTATATTATAATACTGCCTTATTTTTACTTTGAACTTGAAGTATTAACACTACAACAGAGTCACAAGTGCCTATAGAAGAAAGCAGTGTTTTATATAGAATCTACATTTTTCAGACAATCTCTGTAGGTTCTGAAACACAGATTATATTGGACAGTACTACCCCAAGAGCAGAAGATTTTGCTTTGGACTAAAAGCCAGGAAAATGCTTGGTCCCCCAGAAATCCAACCTATGGACAACCTCAGCCACAGGACAGTTCAGTAAAGACATTTTTTTAAACTTTTTTTTCTGCTGATCCGAAGACTTAGAATTACATGGAATATAACATTCATTCACTCATCATTTCACCATTTGGTTGTGATCTAATTTCTTTCTCATACTGCTCAAAATTCCTAACCATAACAGATCCACCCTTATCTGCAGCTGGAATCGTGACATGCTGTATGTTTAAGAAAGATTTGATCTTCTTTGAACAAGATAATTGGGGTGTTCCAAAGAAATTTAGTTATCAACCGTCGGCCTGTTTAAAATTTCTGACATTTAAAAAAACATCTATTTTGTTTGATCTTCCATTCTTCCATTATCAAGCCATTCTCACAGCTTGCTATTCAACTGGCTTCAGTCTGTCGAGCTGGTGACATTTAACAGTGAGGAAGTGAGGTAGGACAATACTAGACCATTGTTCATCTGTGTAGGATTAGTCCTGAGCACACTGAGGTGGTAGTATTGTTATTTTGAGGTAATTGTTCTTCTCTTTGTAACATGAATGGTGAGAGGCACTCTCAGAGAAGGACACGTCAGTGTACTATATTCTCCCTCCAACAACTTCAATACTATTGTATGTATTTGTGTGTTTTTTGCGTTTCTTTTTTGTTTTATCACTGTACAGTTGTATCAGTTTGATTTCTAATGTGTTTGGGTTTGCTGTCATGTCGTCTTTGTCGCTGTCCCACCCTTGAGAGTCGCCTCATGGGATAGGGAGGTTACTGAAACCATTTTGTATTTGTTACAAGATGTTCCACCCCCTTGATATATGTACAAATTTAATATCAGGAAATGACCACAACTTCAAACTTGAGATATAATAACCATAAAGAAATTAGATAATCCCCAAGGTCATCAGCAGCTTCTCTAGTACACTTTGCACTGTATGCCACTAAGATGCTTGATAATAAATCTGCTAGCTTGCTTTGCAGCATAATGCGATATTGTTTTGCGAAGTAAAGAAGATAAAGGGTGCTGATTTTCCAACATTATCAGACGAAAGCTTTCACAGAGCTGTACACAAGGGAAGGTAGGAGATAGGAGGAGAGAGTGAAAACAGATGGTAAAATCTCTTTAGTCAAAGCAAAGCTGCAAAGGTGGCAGATGGCACGCTGGCAAGAAGTAAAGGGTTGATGGAAATCAACTGGTGCCAGATAAACATCTCAGTCCAGTGTGTTACAGTTAGTGACAGACACACTAATCAACCAGCAGTTACACTACCTGTATGAAGGCAATGGCTGTGTTCCGGAGGCGGCTGGCTGACTCTCCGGTCCTGGCCAGCAGGTTGGGCCACGTCTGCTCCAAGCAGTGGCTGACCTCGGCCCGGCCCAGCCCCAGACCTGGGATCAGCTGGCTCAGCAGTAGCCGCAGTAGCTTCAAGGAGGCATGGAAAACCTGAGGAAAGAGCCAACAGATGTTTAGCTTCAAACTTAGCAGGCTTTCCAAGAAAAGCTAGCACCAAGGTGATGCCAATTAGCAGGGAGGCGTGACTTGGCAATGTTTAGTTTGAGTTGATTCGAGTCTGCAGATAGAGAGCGACAATCAGTAGTTGTGAATGAATGGAGGTTGTTGGGGTTTTTTTTTAGCACTTGCTAACAAGCCAACCAGACATATTCACCAGACAGTGGAAAAAAGAGATTCAACAGTTGAAATTTTATTTTCACAGATTTCCGATTTTTTAGTCTGACCTGCCAATTCAGATTTTCTGTCTTTCTAAGAACGATAATCAACAGAATACACAAACAGTTTTAACTATCTTCAATGGCAAATTAAGCTGTATGTTCACAATAAAACACTGACTATTAAATTAGAATTTCTCCAAAGTGCTCCAGGTTACTTCAGATGTTGCCCCTCTTCTCTCTTCCTGTCTTCGCTCATATTTTCTTGCCCTCTCTGCTCATGTCCTCTCTTGTATTTCTCCCTCTCTTCTTTCCCTAACTCTTGTCTTCATCCGGTTATTGGCAGTGTGGCTCACATGCAGCTGCAGCAACACTTCATCTGGAGATTCTGCATCTCGTCTGTTTTTCCCATGTGACACATGCACTTCTACACAAACACAGACAGTGAAAATGATTTGTTGATAGTCATATTGACATCATATAAGCAGTATGAAACCTTTCACTGCCGTTATAATGTCTATGAATATGTCACAGAAGTGAAAAAATCGGGTGAAGAGCACTCTTTTTTTTCCTTTCTCTCCCTCTCTCTGAAGGAGTGTAAAAAATTATCAACTGCTTTCTGATTACAGCTCTTTTCTTCTTGTCACAACTCTTCAGCAAACTCAGTGTAGAGGGCTGGCAGTGGCAGTGCTGCCACAGCACCAACATGGTGTGTGTGGACACCAATGTCGCTGCACACATGACATGAACCATTGTGTCCTTTTTTAAATTTTTTTTTATATAGTGCTTTGAAAACCTCACGATAAATACTGTCAAACTAAAGTTAGCACCAGTCTCCCAGAAACAGGCGCAGCAACATGGGTTTGTGAGGGAAAACACTGACACAGCAAAAAACATGATGGCATTTCAAATTGTTGAAAGATTGTAAATATAAAACATGTGAAATAACTAGTAATTTTGGAATATTTTCAGCACATTTTAACAATATTATATGGTAATACAGATAACCGTGATATTTTGGTCATCATAATCGTTGCTATAGTCATCACTATAATATGAAGTTTTCATACCATTTCTTCTCTTAAGTACATGTGAGACCCCGAGCTACATTCAGACCCAGTATGTAATGACACGACATGACTGAGGTCACAGAGATGGATGTAATTTAACATGAATTAAACTGAAGCACATTTGTGGAGCAGAAAATTAACCAGTTAACGGCTTATTAAGCTGGGGGCATTCTGTGTATCAATGTAGTTATGAAAATAAATCACTAGAATTATTGAGCCACTACCCTTTTCATTACCATACAAGCTGTGGACGACTTCCAGAGAGGGGTTACAAGGCCATCCTTGTCAAAGCGGTTTGCTTAAGGAAGTCAGCTCTGGCAGAGAGAACTGGGGTTGCATATGGTATAGTGGGAACATTGTTAAGAGTGCGCATGTGTGCATATGATGTAACATCATGAATGTTAGTTCTGTTTGCAACAGGAATCCAGAGAACATGATTTAAAGAGGACTTTAACAGTGACAAAGTACACATATCCATAACGCCTTAAGGCTGCTTGCCTACCCACAGTTTCTGTTCAGTTTACTTGACCATTCACACCAGCCATACCAAGACAATCTTCTTTTGAGGAAATGACTCACAGATGACACTTTATCCAGGAGGGCCTTCTTGACCAGGAAGACTGCAGCTCTCATCATGTTTCTTAGCTCCTCCTTGGGAGTGGTGGGTGATACATCCAAAAGCTTCTTGTACACAGCCAGGAGAGCATCCTCTCTGTAGGACCAGGTTTTGGAATACGCCCCGGCAACCTGGAAAAGCAGAGAGGCCAAAGGGATAGCCAAGGGGCGTGAAAGATATCACAAATATCTGGTGCATGAAATGCCTAGTGGCACTCAGGAAACCCCTCTACCTCGTGCTATAGTGTTAGGCTGTAGTCTTACACAGACTCAATACGCAATCTACAAAATTTGAGTACATATTTTTAACCGAGGGTGACCATGATGCTGAAGCAGAAATAAAATAATCCGCTGCTTTTTAGGTTGTATGGGGTAAGGGTAGTTTTCTTTTTAAACTACACAACATTTGGACTGCGAACCATTTGCGACAGCATCACCCATGGAAGAGGACCTTACCAGTAACAACCAAATCAACAATCAGTTTAGGAAACAGCACAATATTTTTCTGTATTCACATTTGTGAATTAATGTTTTGCAATTTGAATAATAAATGCTGGACATAGAAAGCTTTTAAAAGACATTTCAGTGACAAATCTTTTTTTGTGATTTTTTTAAATTGGTATTTAAACATAATTATACAGGGTGGGGTTTCAGATAGATCACCATCTTTTTTTTTTCTTACCAGGCTTTCTCCATAGACTTCTATTGGAAGGCCAGCCTCTCTCTGGGCCTTCTCTGTCAGGGGCTCTGGCTCTCCGATCATCTCAGGGCTGTGTGGAGTCCTTTGGGTGTCAGGTTGGGGGGAGTGCTGCTCTGCAGGGCTCTGGATGGCTTCCACAGACCGGTCTTTCCTCTGAAGGGCTGGCAGTGGCCTCTCATCATAAGGCACACTTATAACCTGTTAGCACAAGATAACAACACGGGTATATAAAGCCTGGAATATAATATTTACATGCGACACCAATTCCAAAAAAAGTTTGGACAATGTGTAAAACCTATGTGATGATTTGCAAATCTTTTTCAACCCTTACTCAACTGAATACAATACAAAGACAAGACATTTAATATTCAAACTGATAAACTTTATCTTGTTTATCGTGAATATACCCTTATTCTGAATTTGAGGCCTGCAACATGTTTCAAAAACAGTATTTCTCAGCACACAATATAATACATTTCCCTCAGTTCAAAGGCTCAAAGAAAACTGATCTACTATGCTTTCAAGCCTCAGAAGGTTGTCCACGCTTTTGAAAAATGTATCGCCTCAATGGCTGTTCTTTTCACTAACTCTCACTAGCATTTGATTACTCAATAGGTCGCTCATTCAACATCACGATGACAATGAATGTTTAACCCCTTCTATACAAACCCAAGCTCCATCCAGTCAGCATTGTCTCCTGTGACCAGGTGCCAACTGGCACCCGGCTGCCTCGTACAAGGCTCAAAGCCCTGCCTTGAGTCCAGGTTGGCAGCCGCTGGAGTCAGTCAACTGTTGCACGCTTTTAATTAAATAGTGAAACCCAAACCTACAGTAGGGCTGGTCTCAGTAGGTGGTGAGTAAAGCATAAAAGCCCCTGCTGGTCATAATCTCCCTATGTGCTCCGTGTTCCAACACTACAGAGGCTTAACACAGAGATGTGTTCCCAAGGTGCTAGATTATGTTTAAAACAATACAGGAATTCATGCAAGCAGAACAAGCTATAGATACAGATGTCTACAACTGGATCATCAATGAGAAAAAAAGAAATGTTGACACATGTTGTTACTGTTTTGAAGTGTCTGCAGGTGCTGGACGCGTTTCAAGCTGTGTAAAGATGTTGTGATGTGTTGCGCTGCATCGTCGACACATTTGATAAAGTGGCACTTACGTCTATTTTGGGTACAGCGGCAGGGGTGCACGGTGTGTCAGGTTGGCTTCTTGGTTTGGGTGCAACAGTTCCTGTGTCTGACTGCTGGCTCTGAGGAGTACTCGTTTTTTTCTCCTTTGTGAATGTGTCTGTGGACATGAGGGGCTTGGTGGGGACTGAGCGGTGACCTGGAGAGGGCTGAAGGGAGGGAGGATCCTGGGCTGGTGATGAATCTGCTGTCCTTGTGATCTGGTGACATGGAGGAAGGACAGAATTCAAATTAGCCAGATGAGATGAGTCATGATTATTTCCCATATCCCGTAATTTTGTCCCATAACACCTTGGACTTTTTTTTTGTTACTACACAGGTGAAGCAGGTGAAGTAGTGTTTGGTGACTGACCATTGTCATGTCTAACAGATTGTGGACCTCCAGCTGCTGGTAGACGCTCTTCCTGTACTCCTCCATCAGCTCCTTCTTCTTCTTGGCCAGATCATAGTCTTCCTTTTCGATGGCACATCGTTTCTCCACATCATATCGAGCCAAACGCTCCCCCACCTGGAAGGACCGGGCACAGGGAGAAGTAAAGACAACACTGGAGTAACACAGTGAGCCACGTTTGTGGCTATATTGACTAAAACTCGATTGGATGCTAACTGTTTTCACAGAGCACTGCTGACAGTTGAAGAGATTATTTTCCATCGGGTGACGACTTGAAAAAATTGCCTTTTTTTAATGAAAAGAAAAATCTATACAGCATTTTTGTTGAATGAATGAATTGTCTTTGGCAATTAATGTTTGAATTATGTGTGTACAGCTGCAAAACAAAAACAATGCAGCAGTCAGTATCAGTCCTTTTATAAAATAAAATGAAAGCAATGAAATAAAATAACCACGTAATATTACACAAGATATTGTCCCAGTCCAGTATCAAGACATTTTTTGTATTGCCATATGGCAATATTGGATATACTGTGACATTAATAAAATGAATCTGACAGGCCAAGAGACACAAGCAGTCAGATAATCAGACAGGTTGTAAAGTTGCGAACATCCATCACAGTTTACAGGCTTCCTTGTTCAACGTCAACCTGCTCTACTGTTGTAAACCTAATTGGAGCTAGTTTGGAGATTGACCTGCACTAGACACTGGCAGTTCTGCTCTGGACAACAGTACAGCCCTGGTGCCACAAAACAGTAAGTGTGCCACATGGTGAATCATTGAGATTTACAGGCTGGAAATTGGACAACAACTTCCAGTAAGTCAGACACGTAATTTCTTTGTGAGGAAATTCCATTAAGCTGAATTAAGTTGCTGACCAGGTGCCAAGCAACGCAGTCTGAACATCAACGCCTTGTGATTCTTAACTCTCTTTTGGACACAACTAAGTGGTGCAATGAAGACAGCATATGTTTCTAAAATTTATATTTAGGACAGCATGTAACAGCAGGCCACTTCTCTGCCTTCTGTCCTGTCTACTTTCTGTCATGAGTTTTTTACATATCATGTAACACCGTAAACCGTCCTGAGGGTGCAATGACAAAGGATTTTCAGCATGACTACCTTGGCAACTGCTTTGTCTGTGATGCTAATATGTCATGCTAACATGATGCTAGTGTGTATATATCTTATCTGGTTACAGAAAAGCTCACGGCTTGGGCCTGGGAGAGACACTACCCGAGGACCATCACCGCAGCTGTTGAGCTTATTAAGAATTCATGGTCAGCATGGTAACACTGTATACAAAGGAGGTCTGTAACAGGAATCTGAACAATGTTTAACAACTACTGTTACAAACAGTGGTGAAATTAACACTGGTTATGTATAAAAAGAAAACAAGCCTCACAAAGATTAGATTTGGCAAAAAAAATAATCTTTGCAAAATGATCATGTTGTCAGTAGCAGTGACAGTGAGTGGAATGGTTATATGTGAACCTAAATAATTTCTTCATCACAATAAAATATCTCTCACAGTTTTTATAACTTTAGTTTACTCTACATGACCTGCTTGTGGACTCCAGCACTAATTATAGGTTGGGTACGAACATGTGGTTTCTAAAATTCAAACAGCAATTTAAAGGGAAATTTCTGCACCTTTCATGTGGATATTCAGTCACTGTTGGTGGCAAGTAACTAGTAACTATAACTGTCAGATAAATGTAGTGCTATAAAATGTACAATATTTGCCACTGCAATGTAGTGGAGTAAAGAGAAAGAAGAAATAACTTATTTTTAATTGATTATCAATTAAGTATAGCACTGGAGTAAATGTATTTGGTTACATTGGTTATGTTGAATGCTCGGAATAGAGATCCTGGTATTTTCCCAGGAATTCTTGGAAAAATCTGCTGTCTTTTGCTGGAAAAAATTCTTCTGGTAACCAGGGATATTTCGCATGTGTGTGTTTGTGTGACTGTGTGCCTGTGTGTTTACTTGCTACTTGTTTATACAGAAGCAAAGAGGAATTCTCCAAACACTGTTATCGCAATACTGTTGTCTTGGATGTATACTTAAGTCCAACACTTTTTAATGTTTTGAAGGCCTAACATGAATTATTCAAGGCATTTTCAGACTGTGAGTAACTCATTAAAACTCTTAAATGCTCTCACTGCAGACAGAACACATCCTGGTGTTTGTTGTGCATACTGCTCAACCATGTGAACAAATCTTTGGTGTCAATGCATTGTAGCCATCCAGTCTGCCTCCCCGAAGCTACAGTACCTTTTGCAGGTCTGCGATGGCCTGCTTCAGATTCTTGGCCTGCTCGTAATTCTCCTGCCGGACCATGTCCTGTTTCTTTTGGTCCAGGAGACGGATGATGTGGGCAACTTCGGGGTCCTGGTACATGTCGAAGGCCAGGTCATCCAAGGGGGAGATGGATTCACATTTGCTAGGTGAAAGACAAGATAAGACACAGAGACAAAAAAAAAAATATTTGAGACATTAAATCAAATGAAAATGACACAGTTTTGTCAGGTTTGAGCTTGTTACACTTGTAACACGTGGAATAGAGACAAGAGAACAGCTGATTTAGTGTCCAAACTCATTTGAGATAATGCCAGTGTAAAATACATCTGTCATCATCAGTTGAATGGGCTCTGCATTGTGCAATTCCCGATCAAAGAGGAAAAACACTGGCCGACCCCCCAAGCAGTGAGACGTCTGTTGGGGGTTGATATATTAAAAGAAAAAAACAATTTCGAAATGTGTTTTCTTCTTTTTACTGGCCACCACCTGCATTGTCTTCAAATGCGAGTGACCTTGAATGCCTTATTGGTTGGCTTCCAGACTAAATGGCTTTGTTGAGCAGTGTTATTGTCACAAGACAAAGAAACCAGGGTTCAATGTCCTAGCCTCACCCCATGAAGGTCGTGTCCAAGGCGGCTTCCAGCTGGGTACTGTTGAGGTAGTGTTCGATCAGCTGCTCTCGGCTTGGCTGGGGGTAAACAGATGGACAAATCACACACACATGCGTATATACTCTTGTATTACTGTTCTCAGGAAGACCTGATCATTGATTTGCAATCCCATTAGCTTTAAGGTGACCCTCAAATTCAACCCTTAAGACCATAACACACCGAAAACGATAACTGATGCGCATCATTTGATGCTCCTATGGCGCACTGCAGGAATCAGATTTAAATTGCCAGCCCCTTTTTACAGATCAGACTACACAATGACTAAACAATGTGTGAATTGATGTTTTTGTTTTGTAAAAATCTGAATGAACAGGATAACTTAGTTATTAACCACAATTTGAGAACATTTTACAGCAAACTTGAACACCAAAGACACGAAGAGGGAGAGACAGTGCCTGGACAGCTCATCATAGCTTGTAATAATACAGTGTAATACAGACTCCAGTCTGCAGTGTAGTTCATGCTTCACTGATAAACCACAGAACTGTACAGTGAATTTAGGATTCATGATCAAAAAAGAAGTGACTGTTTCTTTTATAATTTATGGTTTTAGGTGGTGCTGCAGGCCCGTCAGCACCCACGTCTCACGTCCATGTCTGTTTTTTGCTTTCAGCTCTCTCCAAGCAGGTACTGTGTCCCTCTTTTAATTAATCCTTAATCATCATTTCAAGGCTATAGTAATTTATTGAAACTTGTAATGGACCGCCTACACTGCAATCAAATGAAGTGTAAATGGAATCACAATAAGGCAATAAATCAGAAAAGTATTGGCTGCGATATGGTTGTCAAACAAGTGCTTGCTGACCTCTAAAGGAGATCTTTGAATATAAATCGGCATCTTCTAAGCATGAGCTGGACATTTGAGCTAATGGTCACATACACATTCAGTGAGGCGCTCACAGACATTCTGTTAGAGACTCCATTATCTCTCAGCACTTTGAAAGCTGATTTAAAACTTTATATTATTACATATTATCTGTATGTGTTTAGATATACTGTATGTATTGAACATGTGTTTTGCCAGTGTATACTTTAACTTGTTAAACTAAATAAAGATGTCTACTGATTCATTCTTTTAGTACTTCATGAGCACCAAACCAGCATTTAATGTGACTGAGCACAAACTTGCTGTTGGTCAGTAATAAGTAGGAACTAGAGCAATACTGTGCACTTATCTAATCATAAAGTATGCAGTCATTCTTCCTGAAATAAAGAATATTTTGAAATGATAACTTCATATCATCTTCATTCGTCACTGAAACAGAGCTGATCTTTTTTGCCATATGCATATTTGTATAACAACACTTCTTTTTAAAGGATAAGTTCATCTAAACTAACAAAGAAAAAACCTTTCTCACTAGTGGCAGCCATAAATCTAGAGAGTTTTAGTTTTAGTTATCCAGGTTTTAGCACAGCAGTGAAAAGTTATATTTAAAAATTTAACAGCAACATGTGCTCCCAGAAACAATGGGGCTCATGGAAGAACATTTAACATCTTAAATTTGTCTTAGTTTTTTTCATACGAAGGGCTCATATGGACATGCCACGTCAGATACAGCAAACATTTGTAACGTCAGATAACTGTAAATGATCCGCCTGTCCGTATTTACGCACACGTGCAGGAGACACCCCCGTAATAACATAAAAGGTTCTGCTTCCTGCTCCATATGTCAGGAAGTGTTCATTCATGCAAATGGAATCAAAGAGTAAAAAGAAGAACCTCACAAGTTCAGAGTTGAAGTCCTGCTTTCAAAGAGCCAGTATGGAAATTTTAACAGCGTGGAATTAAGGGACCTAATAAAGCAAAGAACGGGAAAAACAAGTGCTCTTAATGCATGAGAGTTGTACTGTAACTGAAATAAAAGAGATATGCCTCCATATGAAAATGGCTTCAAAAAAATGCCTCGCTACAGCAAGGGGCAATGAATGACTTCAAAGAGGGGGTCAAAGCGACGTTTCTATCACAGAGATAAGTGAGGATGTTTCTGTGAACAGCCACTTCATAAACCCGCATGTGAAATTTGAAATACAGTCGTTATGTTGATAATGCCAACATAATCATGAAGTATTATTTATTTTTCAAACTCAAAATGTCTTCATAAATATTAATAAAACATACAATCATCATACGAGTGGTTCTTGCATGAGGCCCATTGTACAATGTTGCTCTGGAAATATCTTCAGACAGTGAACAGTTGTTTGGAACTACTTTGCCACAAAGGATTAGCCCCTATGAAAACCGGTGATGGTGTGTTCTGTAAATCCAGAGTAACAGGGCATCTTAAAGTTCATAGAACAAGGTATCTAGGAAAAAGATCACAAGGAACTCAATTCCATTTAGCCGCTTCAGGGTCTGGGTACTACGCATGCTGGCTCAATGTCACACTGTCATGACTTACTAGGACACACAAACTGTTCTTAATAACAGTGTGCTTTTCCTACAACTACAAGTCCAAATTTGTGCTGTTATAAAGGCTTACAGACCCTTTTCACAGCAGCAGTTTTGACATGAAATTGTAGGGTAAACACAGGTTTTAGCAATGATGCTAATTAAGAGTCTGTTACATTCAGATCAAACTGAGCCAGGGGGCATGTTTTTGTGCATGTTTGCTCTACAGCTGGGTATCGTTACTCAATAACTTTAAGGTATCAATTGAAATAACCCATCAATCCATCAAACGTCACACTTTTTCAATGATGTGAACACCATAAACAAAATTCAATTCACCGCCAGAAATCTCAAAGACAGACATCTCAAAACCTGGACAAATAAAACCAAAACTATCCGCATGGCTCGATACCCTGAGCAGTAAATG